>JARBWK010000003.1:78242390-78414890 GCA_030556195.1 Anolis apletophallus
AAAGCAACCTCCGCCGCTGTAAACATCAAACCATACTGTTCTAGTGTGCTTACCCAGTCTTGTATAGACACGGTCCCCACCTGTTATTTACTTAAGATTCTAATGTACACACAAGCAGGTTTCTTATTCTCTCTATTCACCAAATTATAAATTCAAACTCTGTTTAATATTATAAACGTTAGAACAAAGGAATGATTGCAGAAGTTCTCATTACTTTCCTACTGTGCTTAGATTGAGCCACTCCAGTGTCCGTGACTCCATTTTTGACAGCCTGATCAGATGTTTTGGGTATTTAAATGTGCATGTGCTCTGGAGCAGTACATACCAGAAAATTAAAAGAAATATGTAGTCATGAGAAAGTGTGCATTATCGGCCAGAACTGGCTCAATACATACATGCTTTTAAACATGCATTTCGCTGTTAACCCAATTCCATGCCAACTTTTCCTAAATGTCATTTAGTCACCCATCCCCTTTTGTCCCAGTTTCTTCGCGGCATGTAGAAGGACCTTGAGAGATGCTGAGCAAATAGATTCCCATCAAGTTTTTTTTTAAAAAAATCACTTGAGATGACACTGAATATAATTTTAGTGGTCCCTATACTATCATACTTTACCATTCAAAAGAATATACATGAACCATATTACTATCCACATCAGAATTCAACCTCCTTTAGACTGCAACCAGAATTTCCAAATCATAAAATCATAGAATTATAGAATAATAGTGTTGTAAGAGACCAAATGGGCCATTTCCTCCAATTCCCCTGCCATGCAGAAAAAGCACAATAAAAGCATTCCTGAAAAATGAACATCCAACCTCATGGATAATAAATGTTTGAAATGTAAAAGATGTACAAGCATATTCTTTGTAGAGGTCATTGTAGGTATTATGATTTGAAAATACAGTTATTTATATTTTAGTAGTACTGCTGTGTTAATCCGCTTTTCCTTCTTTTCTTTCTCCTTCTTTGCCAATATTGCCATCATGGTGACAACATGCATGCAAGTGTATATTCATAGAAATAGGGGGAGAGAAGAAGAGAAAGATTTTCCCCCTGTAAATTAGGGCCATCTCTCCAAAGACTTTTGCCTTTTTACTGTCTTCATATGAGAGTTTCTATTAATGAGTAAAAGGCAACAGAGGCACACTTATGTGTTGTAAGTGTCTGCTGCTTGCAATTCTAGTAGAATTGCAACATAAATTGTGCCCATGGTAGAGACTATTAATTGGACTGCTCAACATCAAAGACATTAACTGGTGTTTGGCATTTCACCAGCTTGGCAGCTTTCATACCGCATACATGGCACACATCTCAGTTATAAAATGACAAATAGGGCAGTGCAATCAATATTCTGTCAGATGTATTTAGCTGTAACAGAAAAAGAAAAGGAAAAGACATCGGGAACAAATAAAAAATCTGTCTGAAAGTAATTTCAAAACCCAAAGTATGACCTCACAACCTCTGAGGATGCTTGCCAGAGATGCAGGCGAAATGTCAGGAGAGAATGCCTCTAGAACAGGCATGGGCAATTGCCAGCCCTCCAGGTATTTTGGACTTCAACTCTCATAAATCCTAACAGCTGGTAAACTGGCTAGGATTTCTGGGAGTTGAAGTCCAAAATACCTGGAGGGCCGACAATTGCCCAGGTCTACTCTAGAACATGGCCATATAGCCTGAAAAAACCTACAACAACACATTTTTATGTGTTTACTTGTGGCTTTTAACTTGCCTTTTGCAGCACAGTATTTCTTTTTTTAAAAAAATGGCAAGCACATACAGTACATTATAGCAATAATAATAAAACTTTATTTATACCCCGCTACTGCCTCCCCAAAGGGACTGGGGGTGGCTCACAAAAGCACTCTAGGGTGCCACACATAAAATAGAAATACATAAGCATGGATGGACTGTATCAGTTCTAGTTTCTTAGATATGGTTGTCATGGTTTTCTATGGGCAAGCAGATAAACACTGGCAGATGGTATATGTTCTGTATTTCAAAATCTAGAGCTGATGGGGGAAGACTTTGAATCAGCAAGTCAAATATAGCCATGAAACAAGGTTAACATTCGAGGCAGAAAAATGTGTGTTGACCAGTGAGTGTTTTTATAATTTGCTATTGTTTTGTTATTATGTGTTATTGGGCTTGGCCTCATGTAAGCCACCCCAAGTCCCCTTGGGGAGATGGGTGTGAGGTATAAATAAAGTAAATAAATAAATAAATAAATAAATAATCTCTAAATCCACACATGTTTGTAATGGTTTTAATTTAAGCACAACATAAGTGTGATATCATTTGGAGTTTGTTATTGTACTGGAAACCGTTTCAGCATTTTAAGGAACAAAATCCATTGCCAATCCATTGCAAGTGATCATGGGACACATAATAACCCATAAGGACAGTAATCCATTATAAAATAGGCTACTGTGCCATTTATTATGCATACCATGTCATTGTGACAGTTATGTAAGTATAATACTTCAAGATCATGAGCTATGAATTATCTGTAATGAGAAATATCACAAAACATGCATCTACAGCAGATGTTACTTGAGCATCCTGTGCATAATGACTATATTGCATGACTAAAAACTAGAATTTTTTTATTTAAAAAATTGGAAAACAGATTTGCAGTTTGGAATTGGTTCTGCAAAAAATACAATATTTTTTGTATAGAAAATGCTGGTTTGATACATACACACACACACACACACACACACACACAAAGAGAACATTTTGTACAGAGTATGCCCCAACTAAAGATTTTTCTGTACATAAATATTAGTTTCTAAAGAGAAACGGTTGCTTCTTGAATGGGAAATGCAATTTTCTGTGTAAAAGAGTGCAGATTTTGCATAGAATAATTTTCAAACTGTGCTTTGCAAGAAGATTGCTAACATCACTAGATATATCATTTGAGAATTAAACCAGTTAACTATTAAATTCCTAATCAAAAATTAAAATGGTTACATGCAGTTGTTTCAGTTTTCTATTATGGCATCAACTACAAAAATGACATACGTTAGTGTCAGTACTGAGGCAAGCTGGAGTATGGTGACACACTTAGCTCTGATTTTGATTTCTTATTGTATGTTGCTCATCTTCCAAATGCTCTAGACATTTTAACAAGCACTAGATCAGGGGGTCTAAACCTTTATTTGTTCCACAGACTTGTTTGCCAGTCAGATGATAACCATGGACTCTTCTCAGAATGTAGAGGCCAATAGTTTTATAATGCTGAACATTGCTGTATTTTTAATTAAATTTTAAAATTATTCAAAATTATATTTTGCAATTTTCCCACAATTTGAATACCTGATAACATAACAGGTATTTTCAGGAAACATTTAGAAAATTTTCTCATGGCATCATAAAACCATCTTCACCATCCTTAATCTTTTTTTCAGGCGTTAATCACTGCACCCAAATCATGCTACATCTAAATATAAATCATAGTAAGACCACATTATACTGTATTTATTTTTTTCAATTCAAGATCACAGATCCCCTGAATAAGATGGTAGTGAGGCCTGTAGATTTATAGGAACCCTTTAAACATGTTATTTCTTTTATACTAGATATGAAATCATAAAGTTGGAAGGGACCACAAAGACGATACAGTACATCCTCCTGCTGTTCAGGAATGTATAATATGGTCATCCAGCCTCTAGAGAAGGAGACCCCTGCAATGATCTGAGGAAGCATAGTCCACCGTGTGGGAGGGGGAGCACTCGGGGTGGCAAGCAGTAGGAGTGGTGATCGGAAGTGGGAGAATGAGCAGGGAGGGCAAATGGGTGAGCAATCAGGGCAGGTGGGTGGGGCAGGCAGGGGATGAGGACAGCTGGCAAGCTGGTGAGGTGATAGGGTGGGCAAGATAGTGGGTGGGGTATGCAGGAAATGGGTTGGTGAGCAGGTGAGTGAGTGAGCAGCAGGGTGGCAAGCAGGTGGGCAAGCAGCATGCAAGTGGGGTGGGCAAGCAAGCATGGAGGAAACTAGGCAAGCAAGCAGGTGAATGGGGATAGGTGAGCGGATAAACAAGTGGCAAAACATGGCAATAAAGTGGGCAATGGGGATAGAATGTGAGCAGATAATTATGGTGGGATGGCAAGTGGGTGGGTAAGGGAGCAAGCAGGGGGCAGGCAAGCGGGTGAGCAAGCAGGCAAGTGGGGGAGGCAGGTGGGCGAATGAATGAACAGGCAAGCAGGCAGCAGGATGGCAAGTGGGCGAGGGGCAAGCAATTGCATGCATGATAGATTCTGCTTATGTGGTGCAAATTTAAATTTGAAGGCATTCTGTTTCAGAGTAATTCCAGACATAACAATAGAGTTGATAGTCTATGGGAGTGTGCCACAAAGCAGGCAGTGTAGGCCTACCAGGTCTACCTCCTTCAGGGCCCAAGTTAGGGGCCGCATAACTGAACTGGTGCAGAGCCTCATTTGTTCTAAATCTGGCACTGGCTGCTAGACATTTTTTGGCACTGCTGCTGACACTTCCAAAAGTGCTCATGTGACTAGGAGAGGAAAGGGTAATCTAATGCTATCAATGGTGCCCAACAATGGCCAGAAGTTCTTTGGAGCTTTGTGGTCTTTGTGATAATTGTAACAGGACCACCAAAGAAAGGGTTGCTGTTCAGCAGGTGGGGCAAATTGGGTTCAGTCCCACTGGACAGTCAAGATTTTGATCCACTGCCACAGCAGGACTACCCCCACAGGGTTGTTGTGGAGTATTATACACCAGCCCCCGAGCTTCCTGCCTGTGTATACATCCACCCCTAGTCTCCGGATTAGCAAAAAATAAGCTTGCTCATTTCTCAATATGACATCCGTTAACAGGCCCATAGCCAGGATTTTGATTCGGGGGGCTGAGTTGGATTTGGGGGGTCTGAGTGAGAGAGGGTCTACCCTAGCAAACCTTTTGTATCATTATCCCAATACCCCCATGTACAGTATATGGGATATATTGAGCATGGTGATCAGATCATGATATGAATAAACATAATCATTTAAATAATGTACCAGTAAGGCCTTCTCGTGGACCACCCTGAGAATTGGGGGGCTGAAGCAGCGCCGGCCCGCCCATTCCGCCGACTACGCGGTCGCGTAGAGCGGCGTTTCCTGGGCGGGGCGTCGCCAACGGGCGCCGCGCGCCCGCCGGCCCGCCCCACCCGCTGCTGCGCCTCGCAGGCAGCCGCGCCGACGGTGCGTCGCTGCTGTCGCGGGATGCCCTCGCGGACCGGCGGGACACAACCGCGCATCGCAGCGGCCGGTTAGGCTAAGCGCCGCCCATGCCCCGTACGCCCACCCCGCCGCGGGACGCACTTAGCGCGGCCAGCGCGGATACCACCGCGCATGCGCGACCATGCGGAGCGCCGCGCCCAGCGTATGCGCGCCACGCCTGGACGGCGCGCAAGCAGTAGCTGGACATCCCAGCGCATGCGCGGCCGGGCGGGACGCCTCCACGCATGCGCCGGAGTGTCCAGGAGCCGCAGGGGGCGCAAAATCAGGCTTGCCTACCCCTCCGGGAGAGGTCAGGCCGCCCCTGGGCTGAAGCCCCTGGCTACATGCCTGTCCGTTAGGGAAATTTCTAGTTTTTTCTGCTGTTTCACAGTTTGCAAACTGCAACATAATAGGTTTAAATGATTTTCTGAGAAATGTTGATAAAAACATAGATAATTTGCTATTCTGTATTTTTCACTCACCGTTGTTGAGATATGATTCTTGCCTGTAATATATTATTATAGTTCAATTTTTTCAGTGAAATGAATCCAAGGCACCTGATAACCTCTTTCATAAATTGAAAATATTTTAGTGGAACAGCAGCATTTCATTCCATTGTTGTACAACTTTTATAGACGTGCTATATTAAATTAAGAATATGAATGAATATAATGAAAAGTGAAGTGAAGACCATGGATTTTTTAAGGAATTCATTTTGCCTGATTTCTTAAAATAATAATTTCATTAGCAATTGATGTGATAGCCCAAGGACATGAGCTGACTTAAGTTCAGCAAATGGGTAATACCAACTGGACAAACTGTTAACATCATTCTTTGTTTTTTAAATCCATTATTTTGGAATACTGTCACGTCACCCTTCATCTGGAGTTGAGGAGATATGAGTTCAGACTGGACAAGCTTTCTGATTTTTCAATAAATCTTTTCTACAATGCATTGCAACCATTGCTACTTTCGTCATTTTAAATTGCTGTAAGTAATTTAAATGGGCTAAATTAATTCCCCATGCCCCTTTACCTTTGGCCCCATCCCACAAGAGGAAGGGGGGGAAGCGTTCCTCACCTGGCTTCCCCCCATGGTTGCAAATGCAACTAAGGAAGCCTCCCATGTTGCCACCACTTCATCTCCCCTTTTGTCATGAAAGCATGCTAGAAGTAGATGTACATTGTGTAATGAGCTTCGTGGCAAAAGGGGAGAGGAACCGGCATATTAGCCCTTATGATGAGGTTGCAAACCTCAGTGTTTCTCAGAATGATGCCATACGGCCCCCTAGCTGCCTTGAGTCCCCTCCAGGGTAGAGAAAGGTGGGGTAGAAATGCCGTAAATAAATCAATAAAAATAATATTCTATGATAGCCATTTAAATATTTTGTTTGTAAATCCATCATTTTCTCCTGTGGTCCCCTTGGAACATCCTGAGGTACCTGGGAAATAAACAAGATCGAAAGGAGGTTATGGTTGGGAAAAGGTAGAGATATAATGCCCAGCTTGACACAACTTTAATTGTCATGCTCCAATGCTATGGAACCATGGGGGTTGTAATTTTACAAGGTATTTAACCTGCTCTGCCAAAGAGTGCTGGTGGCTCACTGAATTAACACTTCATAGTTCCATAGAATTGGGCCATGACTATCTACACTGTAGAATTAATGTACAAACATCACATTTGATGTTAGTGCATTAACTCTACCTTGTAGATTCACCCCAAACCAATCTTATGATTCAGCAACATCAATAAAACCCTTCCTTCAGGGAGAATTCCCAGTCTGGTTTGTTTGCCAAGAAACACTCTTCCATCACAGAAATGCTTTCCTTACTGACGTTCTTCCTTGCTTTTAGCACTCCCTAGACTCAGCTTTAAATCAGTTGCATAGACAGGGTTGGCTTTCAAAGGATTTCCAAGTGTTCGGTTCATTATTTTCTTTAATTGATACATTCTGATATTGCTCCTGTCAAGCAACTGTGAACTTGTGAGAGTAATTACTCATTACTTACAAATAACAAAGCCATTCATCCTCACTACAAGTGCATGCATCCGTGCTATTTGCTGCATTAAAATTAGATTTGGAGATGAGAGAGAATGCCTGGCTCCTAAAGTGACTTACAGTTTTCATTATTTTTTATCTGTCAAGTCTCTTACGATCTAGACAGCCACAGTTGAGCTGTGTCTTTTCCATCAAGTAAGAAGTGATTTCCTTATATCACAGGTAATGAGACTCGAGAGATGGTGTTCAGATCCTGGCTGAATTGTACAAGTTGTAGCATGGAACAATTAATTTAACCACACTGTGTTACTTCAACAGAAGGCCTTTGATGGACTTGCAAGTGGACAACATCCTATGATGTAGCACACTGCAGAAGATGTGTTGCTCAGCTAGCAGTGAGAAACTATTTTATTATATTGCCACAGAGTAACTCTAACTTCTCTCGTGTGCTAAATACAATCCCATGGAAGAACAGGGCAAAACATTTCAAGTGCACTTTGTAATTAGGTTGAGAGATGTGATGATAGTTTGATATTTCCCTCTTCAACTATATTGTAGAGCCTGGCTTTTATATTATGAAAAACCATCCATTCCAATCCAGAACCTTACAAAATATCCCATTTTTCAAGTTACCACTTCCATTTATAATCCCGTAGGTATTGGTTGTCTTCCAGTATATACACTGTTAGGTGCTGACATCTGAAGCCATTTATTTTCACTGGTGGAAAAATATCATTTATCTTGCTGCCTCTCTCCCCTCTGCTCCCAAAAGATGGTTCTTTCTCATATAGGAACGCATCATCTTGAAGTAAAGAATTAAGCTCTGTTTTTATCTCTGTGAACTCTGGAATCTCTGCATAGTTGTAAGCAATTTTTTGGTCTAGTGACACATCTGCCTGCCATAGAAAACTGTGATAACCGTAATAATAACAAACTGAACATTATTTAACATAGTGTAGTGCTATTTGTTCATTTCCAAATACATAATTGCACTACATAAAAATCTTTGGCATGCAGAAGACAGGTCTAGCTTTGAAGAAATACACTGAAAAAAATCAATAGGTATTTGATGAAAATGATACTTTTTTAGCTAAGGATGCATCCAGATGATTGAAAAGTCCGAGATTTCATTTCTGTTCTTTCCAATTTTGTATTGGGCTAAAGTAAGCAGACCTGGAGAGCTGATTTAAAGAGTCTCTGACCATACCAGAAGCTGTGTCAGAACATATTCCGAGATAAGCAAAACATATATGGATTTCCCAAATAAAACTGGGGGAACTAGAACAAAATCTGTGATTTTCTAATCTTTTTATCAGTCAGGGTGCACTTTATATTTTAAATACTCAAATAAATACCACAGTTCAAGAGGAAAATTCACAAGCTTGAAACTGTCCAGAGGAGAGCAACTAAAATGATCAAAGGTCTGGAGTCTATGTCCTATGAGGAGGGGCTTAAAGAACTGAGACTGTTTAGCTTTGAGATGGAGAAATTGAGAGGAGACGGCATCACTTTTTCTAAATACAGTATTGGAAAGGATGTCATAGGGAAGAGGGAACAGACTTGATTTCTGTCACTCTGGAGACTAGCAACCTTATTAGAAAGGCCAGGTGAAGTGCCCTGCTTCACCTGGCTTCTGGTGAGTAAAGCGGGAACAGCAGGGCAAGTCTGTCACACCATGTGCAGCTCCTTCATGCAATACTTTCCTCATGAGAAAAGTGGCACCCTTATGGGGAGGCACTGTGCTGACGGCTTTGGAGTCAGCGCAACATTAGAAGCTTCCCATGTTAGGGTGAAATCATCCAGTGACACTATCATCCTGGTTGGGGGCAGTGCCTGCAATGGAAATCACAGAATGTCATGTAATGTCCGGCATCAGCCTCCGTCCCCCAGATGAGGTGAAAGCATTCTAGGATCCTGATTTTACCCCATCTGATGAGGTCATAGGACTCGGAGCAATGGGTTCAAATTACAGGAAAGCACATTCCATTAAAACCTGTGTATAATTATTGTGCCCCCACTTCCTCGGAAGACAAAGAATTACAGCAGCCACCTTCTTCAGTGATTTAGCCTTCATGAGATGAATTAAACATTTGATACAGAGCCTCAGATGTGGCAAAAGGCAGTGTGTCCAGCTGTGAGCAGAACTCTCAAAATACTGCTGAGCACATGAGCATGGGCTGGGCTGAGCTGAGGCTTAATCAAAGAAAGCTATTGTCTCCCTTGCTGGTACTGAAAAAAACAGTTTCAGTCTTCCTTTGACCATTGGACCTTGCTCTTGAAAATCTTCAATTTATGACACTTAGAAAGTTCACTGACTTTTCTACTTAGAAGTTGTTCTGATTTATGGCTCCTTGACCTCAGATTGTTGATTATTATAGATTTCACGTTTCAGTTTCTGAACTCTTGTAAGAGCAGAAAAATAATCAAATACATGGTCTAGTAGAGAAGAGAATCTGAAGCAGAAAACGTCTGCAAGTTAGAGTGGGTCTAGTAAAAGAAACAAACAGAAATCATTGTAGGTAATGTATACACACCATGCCTAAACCTCTGTAAATTAATATAGTATATATAAATTGGTTTGAATAAGCATGTAAAAGGTACTAATGCTACCATTTATGAGGAAGTGGCCTTCTTAGAAAGTATCACAAGGGAACAGAATCACAGGAATTGCTGAGCCGAAATCATTCAGCCACAATAAACCAATAGCGCTACCCAGCATAACCACCTAACATCATTGTCCACTTCAACTTTATGCCTGCATACATACTTTCCAATATCTCATAGGTTAAAACTGGAACACATGTGGCCAAGCAACATCAGAGTGTGATGGAAAAAAGTGGGAGGAAGAGAGAGAAATTGGGACAATATAAAAGCAGCTGAAAAATGGGAGGACTGAAGATTAATCCAAACAGCTGGAGGATATTGTATAGAATCTCAATAAAAGCCTTTGCAAGCACTATAAAATACTATTAGGAATGGGCATCAGATAGTTATCTCACATATACAGAAGGATGCATATAAACAACCCCAGGGGGACTCCTGCCGGACCATGTTGCCCAAAACACATTCACTTGCTTTTACGGAAGATGACTTACTCAAAACAGCTATCTCTGACATTAAAAACATACATAAAATAGGAATGTGCAAAATTTTTGGAAGTTTTGTAAATTGTAAGATAATTTGTTAAATCTGTACATTCAAAGTGATATCTGACATGTGGGCGTGGCCTGCACCAAAAACTTAAGAATCAAAACTTACCCAATAATTTTTGTTTGTATTTTGTAGCTAAATCACAGAAGGCTCCCTCCCAAGCTTCATTTTCATGGCAGGCAAGCACAGCAAAGCCAAAAAGGCTCCCATTCCTCTATAAGTTAATGGCCTCTCACTATTAGAAGAGGGAAAGGAGGGAGAAAGCGGAGTTCCCAGGAAAAAGCACAGAACTCTGGGAAATGTAGTTGGGGAGGTGAGGAGCCCTATACCAGACAATTCCAAAGGCCCCAAAATTGTAGCACAGCAGTTCTCGTTTGTGCCTGGAGGGCAGGGGTCAGGACCCGGGGTCCCATTAGCATTAGGGCCAGCAGTACCAGAACTAGATTCAGAGGATGAGCTAGATGACTGGGGCGAAGGGCAGCTTTCCCCTGATGGGCCTCCTTCGCCCACAGAGAGCTTGGCATGGGAAGAAATGTTGTTTGGCCCTAGCGAAGACATAGATAACCAGGTGCAGATGGAAGACAGCGATTCTGGCAGCTATGAGCACCCGGGTGGGAGAGATTCCCAGGAGCCGAAAGTGAAAACATGGAAGAAAGCGGCTGGGAAGTTTCCAGGGAGGAAAGCTCTCAGGGAGATAGCAACACAGCTGCTGAGAGACAAGGTCGAACCTTTGATAGGAGACAGAACATCGAGTCTAGTAGGAGGGGGTGGTCCAGGGCCCTAGACCGGCCGAGGTCCGTCAGCAAGGATTGGAGACGAAGAAGCCTAGAGCGTCAGGGACCTCGGCCGAGAGATTAAGTATAGGATCCGTGGGAACAAATCCTCAGTGCTCCGGCCACGTCTCATCTGAATAGGCGTGAAGCGGAGTGGGACCACGAAGCTAAGCTAGCCCGTGGTCATCAAGCCTTGCCTTGCCTTGCCTTGCCTTGTTCCCGATCCGCCTGGTTGAGCGGAGCCTTGTCTTGTTCCTGATCCGCATAGTTTTGCGGAGCCTTGCTAAGCTTTTTGCCTATTTGCCACGTTAGCTTGGACATTGTTACTTCAAGCTTTTTGGATTGCTTTTATATTCTATTGGACATTATCTTTGAACTGTTTTTATATTCAATAAAGTAGTTAGCCTTCAGTCCGTCTCTGTGTGTGTGATTAAGGGGCCGGTCAAGTCCGTGCATCGTGACAGTTGGCCGGAGCACTCCAGAACCCCTTATCACACCACGGGATGCCGCAAGAAGCGCCCCACGGCAGTGGCCGCCATGGCAAACCTGTTGGATGCGGAAGTGGCGGCGATGCAACTGGAGTTGGGAGAGCTGCGGACCAGGGCCGGACGGCACCCGGGGGTGACCGCGCCTGCCCGCTTCGGGGGCAACCCCGCTCAAGTCGACGTGTTCATCTGCCAAGTGGACCTGTATTTGGAGTTGCGGCCCAACGAGTTCGCCAATGATCGAGCCAAGGTGGGGTTTGTTTATACCCTGTTGGAAGGGACGGCAGCAACGTGGGCCACTTCGTTGATCCGGGCCCAGTCCCCCCATGTGAACACGCTGCGGGCTTTCCTAGATGCGATCAGGGCGACTTGGGGCGCACCCGTGAACGAAGAGCTGGCCGAGAGAGACTTGGACCGGCTGATGATGAAGGATCTAACCCTGTCTCAATACATTTCCCGCTTTCGAGTGCTGGCCGCCCAGATACAGTGGAACCTTCCGGCTTTGCGTTACCAGTACATCGCGGGGCTGACAACGGAGTTGCAGCAGGAGATGCTGAAATATCCCCGTCCCGTGGATCTCGAGGACGCCATCACCCTGAGCCTACGGGTGGAAGCAGGGCTGCAGACCCGGAGGCGATGGGACAAAGGTGTGGTAGAAAAGCCGGGGGCGAGGAAGGAGGGGGACTGGACAGTTCCTGCCCGACACTTGGCCCCGCCACCAGCAGGCTCGGATGAGCCGGAGCCCATGCAGTTGGGAACCGTGCGGCCCAAAGTGGATCAGGCGGAAAAGGCACGTCGTCAGCGTCTCAATTTGTGTTGGTATTGCGGGGGGGGCTGGACATTTTTCCAAAGAGTGCCCCCAGAAGCCACGTGGAAAGACTCCTCGGGCCTCTGCCGCCCTTGGAGGGGCCCCGGAGGCCGAGGAAGCCATCCAGGCGACGGGGGAAGGGGCCGGCCGAGTGTAAGAGGGTTCGCTCACTCGGCCGCCATCGCTAACCTAACCCCTGAACCCAAGACTGGACAATTGTTCCTTGTAATGGTCAGCCTGTGGTCGCCTGAGAAGGGACCGATGATGGTCCATGCCATGATCGACTCGGGGCCACCAACAACTCATCGATGCAGACTGCGCCAAGTCTGCTGGATTACAATTTCTTGATCTCCAAGAGCCCAAGGGTGTTCAGACTATCGATGGGAGAACCCTGAAAACGGGGCTGTGACTCAGTATACGGCCACTACCAAGATGTGGACTAGATCCCATAAAGAGGAAATTTCTTTTCTTGTGACCAAGCTCCCAGATTTCCCCATTGTCCTGGGCATTGTGTGGCTAGCGCTCCATGATCCCCAGATCTCCTGGGCCAAGAGACAGCTAATTTTTTCTTCCGACCATTGCCAAGGCCACTGCATGACGGCCCGGGCTTGCAGGCTCAAGAGGTAGAAAACGTGGCCACCCTGCCCAAGAAATATGCCGGATTTTGGGATGTGTTCAGTGAGAAGGAGGCGGAACGTTTGCCTCCGCACTGGCCCTACGACTGCGCCATCGAATTGCAACCTGGAGCCCCCATTCCGCGGGGGAGACTCTACCCTCTCTCGGAACCAGAGCAACAGGCTCTCCGAGATTTCCTGGATGAGAATCTGCGGAAGGGCTTCATTCGGCCTTCTCAGTCCCCGGCCGGGGCGCCGATTCTTTTCGTCAAGAAGAAATCGGGGGAGTTGCGGCTCTGCAATGACTATAGGGAACTCAACAAGATCACGATTCGGAACCGCTACCCCCTACCCCTGATCCCCGAGCTCTTGGAGCGGATGCGGGGAGCCAAGGTGTTCACTAAACTGGACTTGAGGGGTGCTTACAACCTTGTCCGGATTCGCCAGGGCGACAAATGGAAGATGGCCTTCCAGACCAAGTGGGGAAGTTTTGAATACCTGGTGATGGGATTCGGTTTGTGCAACGCTCCCGCCTGTTTCCAACATTTCATGAATGACATTTTCCGAGACCTGCTGGATCGATATCTGGCGGTCTACCTGGACGACCTGTTGATTTTTTCTCCGGATCAAGCGACCCATGACCGCCATGTCAAGGAAGTGCTCCAGAGACTCAGGGCCCACGGGCTCTATGCTAAGCTGGAGAAATGTGCGTTTGATCTGCGAGAGGTGGACTTTCTGGGCTACCGCATCTCTCCTACGGGCATTGCCATGGATGACACCAAGGTCCAAGCTGTGGCTGACTGGGCGGCCCCGGCCAGCAAAAAGGACATTCAACGATTCTTGGGCTTTGCCAACTACTACAGAAAGTTCATTCCTGACTTTGCCAAGTGGGCTGATCCCATCACCCAGTGTTTGCGGGGAAAGGTGCCGTTCCGGTGGACACCGGAGGCGGATGTGGGGTTCCGCAAGCTAAAGCAGCTGTTCACCACTCAGCCGCTTCTGCAACACCCCAACCCCCGCACTCCTTTCATCGTGCAGGCCGATGCTTCGGATGTGGCGGTGGGAGCGATCCTGCGCCCGCCTCAGGGGCCGGACTTGTTGCCCTGTGCCTACTATTCCCGGCAGCTGACGGCTCCGGAAAAGAACTATACTCTTTGGGAGAAGGAACTTTTGGCCATCAAGGTGGCTTTTGAAGTCTGGAAACATCTGCTCGAAGGGGCCAAATTCCCGGTGGAGGTTCACACCGACCACCGGAATTTGGAACATTTGAAGACTCAGCGCAAATTGAACCAGAGGCAACAGAGATGGTCTTTGTTCTTTGAGCGATTCAATTTCCGCATCCACTATGTGACCCCCAAGCAGACCAAGCAAGCTGATGCGTTGTCCCGGAAGCCGGAGTACGTTCGTGACGGCGACGGGCTGTCCGAGGCCCGGTTGCTCAAAGCGGAGAACTTTGCGGCTGCTCGGGCAGTCCCTGTAAAACCTCCAGTGGCCCCGCCGCCCCTGGGGACAAGAGACCTCTGGTGACCGTGTTCAGGCCCGCCAGTGGACCGACCCGTGGGTGCGAGAGCAGCTGACTAAGGGGCCCCAAGCCCCTTTCCAGGTAAAGAACGGGGTGCTCTACCATCGGGACTCTGTCTATGTTTCCCCTGGGCCCGAGCGGGGAGGACATTCTCAAGCTTTGCCATGATAGCCGGGCTGCAGGCCATTTTGGGCTTTTCAAGACTCTGCAACTGGTGCTACGGGACTTTTGGTGGCTTAAAGTGCGGAGGGATGTGGAGGACTATGTGGGCTCCTGCCCTGTGTGTCAGAGGGCAAAAAACCAGGGGGGCAAGCCGGCCGGTTTGCTTCAGCCGCTCCCGACCCCTTCCGCTCCCTGGAAGATGATTTCGGCCGATTTCATCACCGACCTCCCCAAGTCAAGGGTTCCACCACGATACTGGTCGTGGTGGACTATTTCACCAAGATGGGACACTTCATCCCCTGTGTGGGGGTGCCTACTGCCAAGGAGACCGCTGATATGTTTGTGCAACATGTGTTTCGGCTGCATGGACTCCCGCAGAGTATGGTGATGGACCGGGCACCCAATTCACTTCCCAGTTCTGGAAGGCTGTCCAGAAGCTGCTGGGGATTGATGTACGGATGTCCATGGCTCATCACCCGCAGTCCGATGGGCAAACCGAAAGGGTGAACGCCACTTTGGAGCAGTACCTGCGGTGTTTTGTCAACTATCAGCAAAACAACTGGGCGTCCTTGTTGTCTTTGGCGGAGTTTGCCTACAACAATGCGACGCAGGAATCCATCAAAGAGACTCCTTTCTTTGCTAACTATGGACACCACCCTCGATTCTACCCTCCGGTAGACCCGTGTGGGGACGTCTCGGAGGCAAAGGATTGGCTTCGAGAGCTCACTGCACTCCAAGACTTGCTACGCACTCAATTGGACCAGGCTAAGGCTGACTACAAGCGGATGGCTGATCAGCGATGCCAGGAGGGCCCAGCGATCCTGGTGGGGGATACAGTTTGGCTGTCCACCAAGAATTTGCCCACGCAGAGGCCTAGCCGCAAGTTGGATGCGAGATTTTTGGGCCCCTACAAAGTGCTGGAGAAGGTGGGGCCTGTTTCCTTTAAACTACAACTCCCAGCGGACATGAAGATCCACCCTGTGTTTCACCGTTCGTTGCTCCGCCCGGCGAAGGGGGTGCGGCCTGATGTGACGCAGCCGCCCCCTCCCCCTGTGATGCGCGACGGCGAGGAGGAGCTGGAGGTGCAGGACATTCTGGATGCACGCATCAGATACCGGAAGCTGGAGTATTTGATTGACTGGAAAGGTTTTGGGCCGGAAGAGCGTTCCTGGACGCGGGCTCGAGATGTCCATGCCCCAGACCTTGTGGCCCGGTTTCACCGCAAGTACCCTGACAAACCCAAAACTCGAGGGCGGCCTCGGAGGGGCCCTGAGGGGGGGGGGGGTAGTGTAGCACAGCAGTTCTCGTTTGTGCCTGGAGGGCAGGGGTCAGGACCCGGGTCCCATTAGCATTAGGGCCAGCAGTACCAGAACTAGATTCAGAGGATGAGCTAGATGACTGGGGCGAAGGGCAGCTTTCCCCTGATGGGCCTCCTTCGCCCACAGAGAGCTTGGCATGGGAAGAAATGTTGTTTGGCCCTAGCGAAGACATAGATAACCAGGTGCAGATGGAAGACAGCGATTCTGGCAGCTATGAGCACCCGGGTGGGAGAGATTCCCAGGAGCCCGAAAGTGAAAACATGGAAGAAAGCGGCTGGGAAGTTTCCAGGGAGGAAAGCTCTCAGGGAGATAGCTACACAGCTGCTGAGAGACAAGGTCGAACCTTTGATAGGAGACAGAACATCGAGTCTAGTAGGAGGGGTGGTCAGGGCCCTAGACCGGCCGAGGTCCGTCAGCAGGGATTGGAGATGAAGAAGCCTAGGCGTCGGGGACCTCAGCCGAGAGATTAAGTATAGGATCCGTGGGAACGAATCCTCAGTGCTCCGGCCACGTCTCATCTGAATAGGCGTGAAGCGGAGTGGGACCACGAAGCTAAGCTAGCCCGTGGTCATCAAGCCTTGCCTTGCCTTGCCTTGCCTTGTTCCTGATCCGCCTGGTTGAGCGGAGCCTTGTCTTGTTCCTGATCCGCATAGTTTTGCGGAGCCTTGCTAAGCTTTTTGCCTATTTGCCACGTTACCTTGGACATTGTTACTTCAAGCTTTTTGGATTGCTTTTATATTCTATTGGACATTATCTTTGAACTGTTTTTATATTCAATAAAGTAGTTAGCCTTCAGTCCGTCTCTGTGTGTGTGATTAAGGGGCCGGTCAAGTCCGTGCATCGTGAGAAAAATGCATCAGCATCAGAAAGCCCCAATCATGATAAAGGAGAGAGTAATTTACCCCTCCATAGCCAACCAGATTTCCAATAAATTGGTGGCTAATATTCTACGCTATAATTTTTTCCTCAGTTATAAATGTCATTTCCTAATTGGTTATATCATAAAGTATGGGGGAAGTTTATTAAACCACAAAAACTTTGTCTTTGCAGGAGGGACATTGTTCTATAGCATGATAGTTTTGCAATGAATATCTCATCATCGAGTCTCAACCAATTCAACATAGTTTGTGCCACACAAACCGTTTTTGCAGTAGAATAACTACTTTTAAAGTAAAGACTAAACCATTAAACAGGAAATAACACTTTCAAACTAGGAACATATTTTCTTTATTATTAAAAAATGTTGTTTATAAAAACTTTGAAAATTCCCCCAAAATCCATATATAAGTGGAACATTCTGAAATTTGGTGGGCTGGTAAATGTGTTCTACCACTTTAGCAAGTTTCACCCCAATAGCTGTAAAATGAGGGAGGAAGGAGCCCTGAAGTTTCCCCAATTATACTAATTATGCACAATTATTATAATGAAAAAGTAATGAAATTTCATTACTCTCATTACAGTAACAATTTTTCACTAATTATATATTTAAAACACTTTGGAAGCAAAGCACCAGCACCCCACCCCATCCCTATTTGTAATAATTTTTGAAACATTTTTTTAATTGATCACATATGCTAAATAAAAAAAACTTCACAGCTTTAAAGCTTTGTATGTCTAAAACTGGATTCTGGTGATAATATGCAATCCCCTGTTAATTCTTGCATGTAAAAACCTATTCAAATGTTAAGTTCTACCAGGTGTAACTGAAAGAATCTGGAGACAATATCAACTTTTTTCATTTTTCAGAACTTCTTTTAAAAAA
Organism: Anolis apletophallus; assembly: GCA_030556195.1. Lineage (NCBI taxonomy): Eukaryota > Metazoa > Chordata > Lepidosauria > Squamata > Anolidae > Anolis > Anolis apletophallus. The sequence goes on from JARBWK010000003.1 coordinate 78,260,207, forward strand.
ACATACACAAAAATTATTTGCATAAAATATTGCATAGAAAAGTGCTTTCTCATTCAAACATTCTGAGGATGGGGACCCTTTGTTTTGAGCAAAATAAATTCTGACCTTTTATGTGCACAGAAAACAGGACATTTCACACAAGCAAGGAGCTGAAGTGGAGAAACGCTTTGTGTAAATATGCATGAAAGAGCAAGTGATTCTGAGCTAGGGAATCCATGTGGGGCCGGAGGACAAGAATGGGAGACATGGAGTTGTCCAATGCCAGAATTTCAGTGAGCCAAGAAGGAGGGGAAAGACATCAAGGGGTATTAAAAACAGACATTTAGCATATTTAGCTGCTCTTCCTCCCATAATTGGTTTCAGCACTGATGAAGATGATGATTGATTTTATTTCTTACCTCCCTCTTCTCGTGGCTCATGTGGGTTACACATTGCTGAAACACATAATAATCTAAAACAGTGGTTCTTAACCTGTGGGTCCCCAGGTGTTTTGGCCTACAACTCCAGAAATCCCAGCCAGTTTACCAGCTGTTAGTATTTCTGGGAGTTGAAGGCCAAAACATCTGGGACCCCACAAGTTGAGAACCATTGATCTAAAACATTCTGTAAAGTACACATATTAAAACATATTTCTACAAACTGTACATATTAAAATACACAGAAAAAAGATTAAACATAAAATAGAAGTTTACATTTTTGATGATGTCACCCATTGAAGTCAGAACCATGTACACCCCTTACTGATGACATTGCTTCACATAATTGCTCTTAAACAGCAGCACCAGTCACTTTGTTAATATTCTGTCAATGAATCTGTACTGAAGAGTCTTAATAATTCCATGCCACTTTGTTGTGTCTCCATCTAAAAGATTCCTCAAGTTTATAGTTTGGGGAGGTACTCAGAACACTTGGCTACACAGTTCTACTGCACTCTCATGAACCATGGTACTAGAGCTCTCTGTTATATGCCTTTAAGTAATTTCTGACTTGTGATGATCACACAGGGAGTTGTCTTGGCAAACTGTGTTCAGAGGAGTTGCCATTGCCTTTTTTGAGGCTCAAGGTTGCCTGGGGATTTCCCTGGCTGAGTAAGGAGACAAATCTTGATCTCCATAGTTCTATCCAACACGAAAACCACTATAACATGCTGACCCAACTGGAACTCTCTACCAGAGAATTTGTAGTGCCTCATCAAACTACATATCCCAGAATTCCATAGGATAGAGCCATGACACTTATCGTATGTAACTGATAATATCGTAATAGTGAAGACACAATCAATGACTGTAACGTCCCTTTTATTAGGAGGAATTGTTTTGTTTGGGAGCTCAGCCTATAGGTAGAGCACATGTATCTAAATGAGGCCAGATCCTTCTTTTTAACCCCATCAATTTTCAAGACATATACTTATTCATACATGAATCATTCCATTGACAAATGAAGTTACCTAAGGTTAAAAGTGCATCACTGTGGCTGGATTGCAGCCATCTTTTATATACTTTGTCTTTTGCACAATGCAGAACAAAATAAAATCATCCTGACATTCCAATAAACTATAATTTCAGCTCTTTGCCATCCATTAGTTTTAAAAGGACACAAACATCACATCATTTTTATTTGTTGCTTGTGATGAATAGGCTTCTCTAATATTTTTTCCATTTTCATTCTTATTCCAAGGCTGCTCTCCATACTTGAGCTCGCTCTTCTGCAGATTGCTTTATATCTATTTTATAGCAGTGTTTTCAAGGTTTAACATATTTTAGAAATATGGGCATGCTTTTGCAATGCACTGCTAAAAATAATATAAAATACTGATATGCTTTTCACATGACTAAACTTAACCATGCTCTCCAGATTCTTTGTAAATGTGGTCATGAATGAACTGTCACCCCCTTAACATCTCTATTCTTAGACTTATGGGCTGTCAGACAAGAGTCTGAATAAATGTTCTTTTATGTAGTCTATCTGAAGAATTATTAAGACACTCCAAAAAGCCAAAAGAAACAACCGGTTTTCAATCCACCAAATGTAAGGTTTCTGGAATGGCTCTTTTTCTGCCCCTGATTATAAATGCTACAATGAAAATAAAGGAAACAATACTTGTTAACTTTTTTTTCTCTATGAAAATTCCTATTCCCAAAAGATTGACAATAGAGCAAACACCCTGTTGTTTAGGGAGTCTATACATTTTGGAGGCAGAGGAGAAGTGAATGAGGGGTCTCTGGCAATATAGCAATGGGAAAGTTTGCCTTTCAGAGCCAACTTTCCTTCGAGATTGCAATCCACCCTAAATCCATTTAGAAAGGAATAAACCCCATTAAATTCAAGACCTCGGAATCTGGTCAAAATGATTATTTCCATCTTGTAGATGGCCTACCAGGGCTGTTGTCACAGACAGAGCAATTAAGACATTGCACCCACCTCTAGGACTTCTTCTCACACATGAAATTTTCATTTTGTCAAAGGAAGCAAAGAATGTTCATCAAACTATGATAAATTTTCATGCAGTTTTTGAAACCTACTCACAATTCAGAAATTTATTCAGCACAAAATTCATTTACAATGGTTTTCCACCAAAAAAAGCAAAAAAAAGCAACCAGATTTTTTTTCAAGAATGGAAACAGCATTTTCTTCATAGAAAACATTTGTGCAAAATAAATCCTGTTGGAAATATCAACTTCCCAAGCCTTTCACTTTTCACTTGTTAATGTATATATTTGCTAACCTGTAAGGTAAAGGTAAACTTAGCCTTTGCCTCAGAAGAGGATTGGAATCCTTCTTCATTCGGCAAATGTCCTGAGTGGGGGAGGAATGTGAGGACTCACCCATTTTATGCTAGGCCGAGACCAGCATGGCAGTTTGGCATCCATGGTAAAACAGGATAGCCAGGAAAGGGGGAGTGGCTTGGATCCTTCCCAGGAAGTGAGAGAGAGAGATACCTGGGAGTGGCTCAGAGCAGAGGGGAGGAGCCGAGCTGCTTGAGAGGGAAAGAAGTGTAGCTTATTCGGCAGTCGTTTGTCAGAGCTGTAAGAGAAAGCAGTCTCTTGACAGAGCTGAGGGTGAGCAGTCAGAGAAGACAGTTGTCTTGAAACTGACAGGAAAAGTTCTGTGTGAGAGCTGACAGGTAGTCAGTCACAGGCTTTTGGAATTTCTAGGGTTAGAGAATTAGCTCACATCTCTGGAGAAGCAAGCCATAGGAAAACTCTACGATAGAGTTAGTAGCTAGGGTGCTTCTGGTAGACTGAGTGCTAGCTCAGGGAACTAACTAGGTTAGTTAGTTGAAGACTACTCACGTCTAGTTTTAGTATTGGAGTGAGGGAGTTTAGAGAGACAAGTTTCGAACTGTCTAGTTTTGTAACGAAGTTCTAAGAAACCAATCTTAAGTAACCAATACGCTCTAGAACCATTTTATATAACCGTTATGCATTTGTGCCTCTCAAGATCTGTTTGCTAACTTAATAAACATCATTGTTGTTAACTTTACAAGAAAGCTTTCAGTGTGCCTCCTTATATCAGTGTGTGCCAGTTCTAGCCTTCCCACATTCCCAGTCACAGGGGAAAGATTTTACCTCAGCAAACCTCTCAGTTTATTTGTAGTTTTGGAGCCTAGCTTGACTATGACTATTATTTTAAAAGAAATCCTAAAACTCATTTTTAGGTTGGTGGCAGTGTCCTAGTGGTTAAAGCCTCCTAGTTTTATAGCCCAGGTCGTCACACTTCCTTACCCTCATAATATCAAAGATAGTTCCAGTTCTGTAACAGTTATATTCTGTATCAATCATTTGCACCACAGTGCTTACAAATACTTTGAGAATATTTGAACTGGACATCAAAATTATCACTATTGATCTGCTTCTTTGATTTCATGAAGTGAAAATCTGAAATCAAAGCAATACACATGAGCTGAAGACTCATGCTCAAAAGTCTATGCTGGTGCATTTGTATTCTTTCTATATACTGATACATTTTCTCTGCAGGAGCCTCTTCATTAGTAAGTTGTCAGGGCTCTTCTTAAATCAATGCTTGTCAAAACGGGAAAATGTATGTACAGACAAATAAAAAAGAGCCCCTGAGCCAGCAGGTAAGGCCAGAGAAGTGAAGCATTGTGCAGCCTGAAATAATCAAAAGTTTCAAAATTTCATACTAGAATAATTGGTGGACTCTTTCCTTCTCAGATGGTCTGAGTTTCCAGCCCTCCAGAACTGACCTGGAATTATTGAGAACTTAACTCTATCTCCCGGATATCTTGACTGAAGTCCAGAAATGTGTCTTGATATCCAAGAATGTGTTGAGATCAAAACTGGGGACACAATATGCCTAAGTAGGAAGGTGCAAATAAATGCAAAATGTGGTGGTGAAAAGTAAGCAAAAAGGAGAATGAAACATTTAGTCCAGGGCTGTCCAACTGCCGGCCCTGCAGGTGTTTTGGACTTCAACTCCCAGAAATCCTAGCCAGTTTACCAGCTGTTAGGATTTCTGGGATTTGAAGGCGAAAACACCTGCAGGGACGGCAGTTGGACAGCCCTGATTTAGTCCATGCCCTCACCATTCATTATTAATTTTAAACACACATTGGGAAGAAAACCGAGTTCAAGGTTATCACTATGCCCGATAATATAAATTGCTCAAGTGCACCAAGTAAGCTTTGATGACAAATGGAGATGTTGTAGCCTGCTCTGAATCTCAGTGCTCAGAGGGTGAGGAAGGGGGTGCTGGGATGGAGACTGAGACGCCAGGGGAGGATGGAAGTGGCTTGGAGGGAGGTGTTGTGGATTCTCATGGCAGCTCTCTGGTGTCTGGAGAAAGCAATTTCAGTTCTCATGAGAATCTGATGGAGTTGCAATCTGAAAGGGATATGGGAGATGAATGTTTTCCAGATCAAGTCGCCTTGAACTCCAGAGTCAAAAAGATAAACAAAGACAGACTAGGTTTTCTTAGTGGCTCAGAGATAAGGAAAGGAAAAGCAGGTGTGTGCATAGTGATGTCATGGGAGGGATGGGGCCTTTGAAGTGTTTTTTTCCAGTGCAGTCCTTTGTGAGAGCAACATTGAATTCAAGGGGAAACAGCTCTCGGTTTCTGTTCTTTAGTATTGTTTCATGTATCCAAGTTTTCACGATTGTTCCTGTTTTTAATTCCTATGTGGATTAGGTGCCTGCCTTGGATTCCTACTATTATGCTTATGGATTAATTATAAATACTGTTTTAAATGGATTCTGGGCTTTTGATAATTCTTCATAAAGTTACTGATTTCTTTATTTACTCATCTTTTAATAAACTTACTGTACTATTTGGAACCTCAATATTTGTTCTGAATGTACACCTCCTCCTCCCCCCCTTTACATGAAGGTTCTTGTGCCTGACTCCAGTTTGAAGTATTTTTTCTCCTTCGCAAATAATGTTGCACCACTGCTATCTCGCCTCCTGTTTTTATCCCTTTCTTTTCCATTTCAATCTGTACATGTGGCCCACTCACTGTTTTGTGTTATGAATGATTTTATTTTATTATAATTTTTATTGGTTGTAGTATTTTATAGCTTATGTTTTATGTAATTGTTTCTATTTCCTTATGTTTGATTTTACTTTGTTGTTGTGTTGTCAGGCTTGGCCTCACGTAAGCCGTCCCGAGTCCCCATTGGGGAGATGGTGGCATGATATAAATAAAGATTATTATTATTACTATAGTGTGATGCATGGTAGAAAAGGTGGTTCAGGGCTCAAGTGCAACAGGAGAAAGGGAAACTTCGGCCTTCGGTATGAAACTGGAATGTGACATTAAGATTTTTTTTACCCCTACAACAGCTAGTATTGGTAAGTATGGTAGCACATGTGTTTTTGGCGTGTGACTCCTACCAAACTGGCCCTAGGGACTAGAGCCAATGTGAGTTTAGACCCAAAAGACCATCATACTACATAGTTTTAATACAGTGATTTCACTTCAATGAAAATGGTTCCATACTGTGACATCTTGGTCTGTAGTTTGGTCAGAGGCAGATAATCCTAGATACCTCTCTCTCTCAACTGCCATGACAATGAACATGGAATAATCATTGGAACTGTATAGTGTGAAAGGGACTAAGGAAGGCATTATTGCTCTGAGATACAATATGTTACTAGTAAAAGTATTCCTTCCCTTAAAGTTAGTTAATCGTGAGCTCATATTTTGCATAGTCCATAGACTCATGAGGCACAAATGCCAAAAGTGTTTAAGAAGAAGCATATGAACAATAAACAAATACTAACACCAAAAGTTCTTAAGTCAAATTACAACTGAGAGAGGCTGCATTTGAAAAGAAAAGGGAAATAAAACTTGACATAGATTTCTCTGTAAAGTTGTAGTGTCTATTCTCCCCCTCCCTTAATGCCTTAATATTTCATTTTAATGGCATTCTAGACCTTGTGGGCAAGATAGCAATAATTAAAATCCAAACTCTGAAACAACGAGCAAGATTAGTCTTGAAACAGCTACAAGGAAAGAAAGGAAGGGACACTTATCCCTGAAGGTCTGGATCAGTTTTTTTTCAAAGGAAAATAAAGAGGGTTGGTTTGGCTATAATTGTGTAGCAACCTAGTTCTTTGGAATTACAAGAACCAATTTGGTTTTCACTGTGTCTGCATTTTTTGCACAAGTTTTGGGGGCCACAAAAGGCTGGGTGCTGCCGATTCTGCTTGTAACAGAATTAACCCCAGGCAGATGGAGGGTACCATCTCTAGTATAGCTATTTCCACCTCATTTATCACTGCTCTTGGCTTTCAGAAACATCAAAGTTAATGACAGCATAACTTAAAAGGGGCTCTGGAATTAATAAATTCTGCACAGCACCCCAGAACTTTGTCTTTCATCAATGTGATATCAGGTTTTTATAGCTGAACTTTCAATTTTCTCACTCCTGTACTTATTTCAGTACTTACCGATTTCATTGTTCTACTTTAAGAGTAAAGTTCCATCATTACTTATGTTTGTTTATGAGTGGCAGGCATGTAGCCAGGGGGGGGGGTTAAGGGGGCTTCAGCCCCCCCAAAATTCTCAGGGTGGTCCGCGAGAACGCCTTACTGGTACATTATTTAAACTGTTATGTTTATTCATATCATGATCTGATCACCATGCTCATTATATCCCACATTCATGGGGTTATTGGGATAACAATACAAATGGTTTGCTAGGGTAGACTGTCTTCCACCCAGTCTCAGCCCCCCCCCAAACAAACTCACCCCCCCCCCCGAAACAAAATCCTGGCCACGACCCTGATGAGTGGGATATATGTATAAGTAACAATGAAAAAAGAAATGCCCAAGACAATGGAAGATATATATATATATATATATAGAGAGAGAGAGAGAGAGAGAGAGAGAGACACACACAGACAGACACACACACACACACACAGTCGAAGAGCATTTTACCAAGAGCAAGTGTGGTGTAGTGGTTTGAACGCTGGATTTTGAATTCCAGCTTGACCATGGATTCTATTGGTTGACCATGGCAGGATGCATTGCCTCAGACCCCATCTACACTGTTGTATAAAATCCAAATTATCTGATTTAACCTGGATTATATAGCAGTGTAGGATCACATAATCCAGTTCAAAGCAGATAATGCAGATAATGTAGATCCAATGTGTTGTCAAAGGCTTTCATTGCCGGAATCACTGAGTTGCTGTAAGTTTTTCAGGCTGTATGGCCATGTTCCAGAAGCATTATCTCCTGACATTTTGCCTGCACCTATGGCAGGCATCCTCAGAGGTGACTGGACCTGTGGCTGGATCTACACTATCATATAATCCTGTATCTGATCCCAGGTTATTTCATTTGAACTGCATTATGTGAACCTTCACTGCCATATAATCCAGTTCAAAGCACAACAAATGGAGTTGGTGGACAACAGCAGGCTCCCTGTCTTTCCATAAGGAAAGATGGGTCAAGCTGCCAAAAACAGGCTGCCTTCCCCCTTATGTGATGAGACAGGGAGGAAGCTATGACAGAATGGGGTGTGAGGTGACAGGTCCCCATATACCCTATGCTATTGTAGCCAGGATGCAGCGGTTGATACAAATTTCGGTGATGTGTGTGGCAAGTTATGTCATCAGGCTTCATAAGGAAATTATTATAATTTGTCTTGCATGAAAGGGATCCACAGCTATCAGATAGACATTAACTGGAGCATGTTAAAAGTACACGCTAGTATCTTAACTGGAATATGTGTATCTATAACTATCATACTTATGGTGAATCCCATCCCCGTCACTTACCAGGAAGGAGTCTTTGCAATCAACATGGTTCCCCTGTTGAGAAGGAGGCACCTGACTGCAATCTGCAATTTGACAACCAGAAAGAAGCAGGACTGTCATTGCCATTCCTTTTTGTGTGGGAGATCACTTGCACAAAGGATGATGGAAACCTCAGCCAGTAGCTTCCTGATTTATAGGGGATTTGACTTCATGAATTGTAATGGCTGGTGCCTGGTATATAAGGATTGTGGGGCTGACATGGTTCCTATGTGGTGAATACAAAACATTCAGAAGTGCCTACTTATAAGTTACACATTTGTAACTCGTAGAAGATAGCAATCATTTTACATCAAAGTGTGATCATCTTAGACTGCTATTTTCTTCAGTAAGAATTTTAAAATAGTTACTCTATGTCAGAGGTAAGAATTATGTCTCATAGGTCATGTGTTAAGCTCTGTTGAGATCTGGGGACTCTTCCAATGTTTTGACCCCAAAAGCACATGCAACCCAGTCATTTGGGAGGTATTTCTTGATATTTGGGATTTTCCACCTTGGAAAAGCTAAAGGTCTATCCAGGTCTTTGATTGTTATGTGTCTGTTGCAGAAGTTGGGTGTTGCAAAGGAATGTTGTACTCAGGGTTCGCCTAAATGTTGTAGAAGAGCAGACATGAAAACTATGCCATTCCTCTAGGGCAGCTCAACCCTATGACACAGACCAAAGGAACTAAATGCTAACATTAAATTCTCCTAAGAAAGAAACATTTCAGAGAGAGATTTATACCAGAACATTTTCCTTGGGATATTTTCTTTTAAATACTCCACTTCTCTGGTAATAACATTTATATCATGTACTTTCCTGTGCCTCTTTTAAAGACATAAATTGCAGTGGTTTGTCATAATGACAATGGGATGAAATCCCAACTCTGTCCAAGAGTCATAATTGCTTTGGAGAATTTGCTCATTAGGAAAGGTGCCTATACTTTTAGACCGCCAGGGCCATATTTCAATCTCGAGAGCTAATGCAAAAAGGAAGCTGTAATCCTTCTCATTTCTTTGCACAGAGGTAGTGTTCTGTGCAATGTAGGCTCACTCAGTCAATGCTCTGAATGATCTCCCTTCATAATATTTAACTGCACAAGCCTTCATAGAAGAGTCCAATTTACACAGATAAATGGAATCTTCTCCAGACACCATGAAGGCAAAGCAAAAAAGGATTGAAGGAACTCATTAAACTCTGACTACCTTGTGACAGGGCATGATGGACAGCTACAAAAAAGGGACAGCAATGAAACCTCATTCCAAACCATTTCACTGGGTTGTTTCCAGATTTTTATTGGCTTTCTAGTTAGATTATGCACAATGTATATAGTTTTGCACTTTGATCACAATGAAGAAAATCTCATTGTGAGTTCAGATTGTAAGGTAATAAGCAGAAAATGAGAGGGAACCAAGGGACTTTGGCATAATGTAGGGAGTTTTTTTCTTTCCCACATACTGAATTTCTTGCCTGCATAGAATCTAAAGGCTCTGATGTCTCATCTTGATTTCAGAAGATGTTTATAATTTGGACCCTGAAATGGGTGGCAGGAAGAACTTGAGTATGCTAAAAATGAAAATAGGGAAAATGAACCTCTCACAAAAAATGATGTGAAAAAAGTAGATTACCAAGACCCATATGTAGCGCAGTTTTCTCAGGGGATATCAATCACAATTGCACTGAATAATTAGGCACCAAAAATAATACCACAGTTCTTATTGTTTAGTTCTCTCAGTAATTACAAAGGCTGCCCGCAATCTTTCCTGTGTATATTTACCTGGGAGAAAGCTACTCTGAACATATGGAGACCAATGTCTAAATAATACACATTGTGCACGTAGAAATTTAAGAACGTTTCAATGCTAATTACTAGACAAATTAATTTATCCTCCCTTCGTTTAAATTAATAACAAATTGCCTGCCAATGCTAAGTGTATGAAATAGCTGTACCAGTGGGCAGAGTACAGGTTTTTCATCCAGAAGGCCCCTACATTCACATTTCCAGGAAGAGCTCCTGGGAAGCAGTCTCTTTGGTACAGAAAAGCAGGTGAAAATCTTATTTCAGTTCTGAAACTCATGAATGCAATTCTGGACTCTGCTCTGAAGCAAATTTCAGACTGACAGACTCAAAGGGCAAGAGCATCCAGAACGAGTTACCAGTTTTTGCAGCAGTTGAAGGAAACAGACTAGAGTCTTGGGCACAATTCTTTATGCTCTGATATTGTCCAGTTTGGCGTCAGTTAATAAATATAGAGGTTTTTTCATTAATATCATAATATTTCTGATTTCTATGTATGGTTGTGAAAATTGGATGGTGAAGGAAGTTGACAAGAAGAGATATAGATCATTTGAGATATGGTACTGGAGAAGGTTCTACAGGAGGCTTAGGTCCAGATCAGTTTGACTAAAAGTGATTTGTAATATTTGGTGGGCAAAATATATTAAAAGAGCTGGGTTTATTGAGTACTGGAGAGGACAGAGTTAAATCTGCATTAGACCCAAGGCAGACCTGGAAAAGATCCTGCAGCATCTTTTCTCCCTTCCTGGCAGCAGAAAAATTCCCTAGGCTCCTCCTGGGAACCCGCTTTCTCAGCAGCACTTGCATGGAGTGGGCATTGAAAAGTCTCTGAGTTCCTCTTAGAGCACAATGGGAGATGAAGTTTTTTCTCTTTCTCAGCCAATAAAAGGCCTGGCTGTGTCCATGTTCATGCTAAACCTCCCCTAGAAGACTTAAGATGGCGTGTATCCCAGGATCTGAACCCAGATTATCTGCTTTGAACTGGATTGTATGAAGTGAAGCACTGCAAGAGAGATGGAAGACTACATTATAGTCAGATTTAATCATGGAAGCAGGGCCAGAATAGGCTTGTTGATGACAGGGTTTCTTGGAATTCTCTCATTAGAAAAAAGGTCACCATCAGTTGAAGTCTATTTGACAGTAATTAACAACAATATCCAATGGTGACTCAGAGCCAGCACAATGTGGGACCTTTTGTGCTCTAGATGTTTGGGCTACCATGGCCTCATCTTAATCATGCTGAATAGCAATGATGGAAGCTGCAGGACAGATTATCTGGAGGGCCAAAGGTTTCCAGTTGCTCACACAAAGCCAGAAAACCCATTTTACACCAATTAACCTTCCACAGCTCTAAAAGCTGTTCCCGAGTCTCTTCAATAACTGCACAGAGGTCTGTAGCTGATTATGAGTATTGAAAATCAGTGACTCATTTTATACAAGAGACGGCATTTTCCACTACCTGATGCAGCCCAGTTTTTTTTTTAAAAAAAACAAATCCTTTTTGTCTTTATATAGTCTAACTGGTTTTGATTTGGTCATTGCATTGGGCACTTGTGTGGGCTGGGAGGCAATTCAGAAATAATATAAATGACTGAATTAATTGATCAATGAGTAAATAAAAGTTGTATTATGATGTCTATAGAAACATTTTTGTTTTGTTTCATTCTCTGGAAACTGCAGTCTCTCACTTTATCATTTCATAAAGATGAAATTGAATGTCCAACTGTTTTAGCTGTTTACATCGTGCCATTTCCAAAAGAGAGGCAGGAGTAGGAAACATTGCCTTCAAGAAGGCTATGATAAAGTGATTTCAATCAGAGTAATGGATTTAAACTGGACCATATTGACACCTGGTGCAAAAGAAATAGAGAAAGGGAAGGGAAAGACACAATGGAGAGACTCTTGACTTGTTCTGGGATATTCCTTGATCAGGCTGGAAAAATGTACATTTTGCTTGCTTAGGTATCCAGACAAAAAAAGAGTTGGTTATGCAAAAACGGATATGAACATTGCTCTTGATTTTAGAGTGGAAAAGATAAGGACTTTAAATGAAACAGAATGAGACAGGATGGCATCTGAACAATGGATGACATTTTGACCATAGCTAGCAGAGACCACAATTGTCATAACCAGCAGGATATTTAACATCATACAATAATATATTTATAAGAAACCAGCCTTGAAATTTAATATAGAAGAGCAGAGCTGGATGAACAATTATATTAACAATGGCAAAAATGTTTTAGGAATTTTAAAATGTAGGTAATCTTTCATATGTAACAATCGGATGTTATTGTACGTAATTTTCAATGTAATTACTTAATGTTATTGTATGTTATTGGAAGACTTGTTTCAAAACGATGGACCCAATTTTAAAAAGCAGTATATTTCACAATGGCAACATGTTACAATTACACAAAAAGTTACAGACAGCTTAATGAGTTTGTTATCAAGTTTTACTAACCATTTGCGGCCAGAAACAATTCTTTTTTTTAAAAAAAACACATCAACTCTACAAAATAAGAATTTCATTTTGTTATGCTATTGCCATTTTGTGAATGACTGAAACTAGGAGCTGCACCGGGAGAGGCATCTAGCAGTAATTATTTGAAACTCTATTCTCTACCTTTTCAAAGGGTAAGAGTTTTATTTATGGGTGGTTTATGGTTGTAGAGTTATATCAATTTCAAATCAAGTCCATCTGTTTGAAATACACTGTGGTTTTATTATTGAAGCTTATTGTGTTTTATTATGTTGCAAACGTGTTAGTGGGAAGCAGGGCCGTAGCCAGAATTTTGATTCAGGGAGGGCTGAGTTTGATTCGGGAGGGGCTGAGTCTGAGTAAGAGAGGAGAGGTGAATCAAAAGGAACAATGTTGCATAAATGTAAATATCAGGCAAGATAAATTCTCAGGTTCCAACATAAACATTTATCAATGGTATTCAAAGTAATTCAAACAATATCTGTTATCACAACATAGCATACATGCTGTCTTTTTTACTATTTGTGTTGATATACAGCAGATACAGGCGGTAAACTCACATGCAAGTGAGTGGACGTCGTAAAGCGGCGGAAAGGAGTTCCTGCGTCATCCAAAGGGGACACAGTCCCGGATGTCTCCCAAATAATAACAAAATTGTACTTTTTGAAACAATAATGAAGTCCCATACAGGGACACCAGTCTATATAATAATTATGTACTCTTGGGAAGACATTCCATGGTCGACGAAAATGATGCGCGCCTTCGTTTCGCCCCCGGAGGGGCTTCCTCAGGACCAGTGGGCGTGGCCTAGGTAGCGATGTTTGCAGACGTCAGAAGACAGGAACCGCACTGAGATACAATATACAAATGCATTTCTAAGTATCTACTATAGATTCAGAGTGGGTAACAGCCCAGGGCAATGGGAAAAATGGCATATAAGGGTACATGAAGCGTACATACCTATGCATGGGGGAAACACGGGCACCGCAAGTGCTGTCAATATCGCTGGGATATCGGGCAGGAGGCGCAAGGGAGCGAAAGAGCCAGGTTTAAGTAAGGATTATACAGGTGTTTCTACACAAGGAGTTCACTGATTGATAGTTGATTGTTTAACCCTTGGGGTTCGGTGGTCTCCCGACATAAAGGCCCCGCAGCAGCCACAGGATAAACAATATACTAAATTCTTCGAGTTGCACGTTGCCCATGAGTAGATCTTATAGGTTTTATGATTGTATGGACTTGTTATGTATGTAGAGGTGGAGATGTGTTTGCATATACTGCATTTTCCACATGATTTTGTACCTTTGGAAAGGGGATTGGTGGGTGGGGGATCCATAGTGGAATCCCTCGTATGGACTAGTATGTCTTTTAAATTTTGGGTTCTTTTAAATGCAACTAAAGGAGGTCTTTCCAGGCCAGGAATGGAACTAACTAAGGGCCAGAAGTTTGTCACAATCTTTTTAATCTTTTGTGAATGGGGGTCAGGTAAGGGCCAGATAATATTGGTGGGGGATGTTTTAGACTGGGCTTTAAGGAGAGTTTCTCTAGGGGTGGTATTGACTCTTCTCAGAGCGTTATCTAATACTCTGGGGGGTACCCTCTTTGTCTTAAGTTGTTAAAAAAAATGTTGGCATCTTTATTAAAATGATGGTCCAGAGAGGAATTCCTTTTTAGTCTTAATAAAGATGAATAAGGTAGGTTATTTTTAAGGGGTAAGGATGAAATGAGGAGTAGTGTAGGAGGGAATTGGTATTAGTAGGCTTAGTATAATTTTTGGTCCTAATGTATCCCTCATGGGCAAATACTGTCAGATCTAAGAAATTCACCTCCTTACTACTAGATTGAAATGAAAATTGTATTTTAGGGTGCCAAGTATTGCACCACTGCATAAATTGATCTGGGCTAATGGCTCCATCTAGTAGGATTATGACATCATCTATATACCTGTAGTACCGTTTGATGTGTTTGAAAAAAGGGTAGTGTGTATCTGTGGTGAGGAATTCCTGTTCTAGAGCTCCCACATATAAGTTGGCCACCGTTGGGGCAAAAGATTGCCCCATTGAAATGCCCCCTATCTGTAGAAAAAAGTCATTGTCATATGTAAAATAATTATAATCGAAAATTAAATCAATGAGCTCCATCAAATATGGGGATGATGGAAAATGCGGTGATGGACGGGAGTCCAAAGTATTATGTAGTACATGCCTGGCTTCTGTAAGTGGTACGTTGGTGTACAAAGATGCAATGTCCGCAGATATGAGAATATCTGTGGGTAGGATAAGGGGTACCATCAATTTTATTTATGAGATCCCTGGTATCTTGAATAAATGATGGAAGTTTGTGGACAAATGGTTGAAGTATATTATCCAAGAAGATACCAAGGGGTTGTAGTAAACTGTTAGTAGCAGCTACGATGGGCCTTCCTACAGGAGGCCTGGTGGATTTGTGAATTTTTGGGAGTAAATAAAAATATGGTGTAGAAGGATAACGATTAAAGAAAAATTCAGCTTGTTAGTTATTTGATTGCTCAGCAAGCCGTCTTGTATTGTATTAAAGATGGTGCCAGAAAATTTTGTGGTAGGATCCTGTGGTAACTTCCTATAATGTTCGGCATTGCTGAGTTGTCTAGTAGCCTCTATATGGTAATGGGCCCTTTCCCATAAAACTATAGATCCCCCTTTGTCAGCTGGCTTGATAATCACCTGGGGGTGACTGCCCAATTATTTTAGTCTTTTCATATCTCTACTGGATAGATTAGAATGTCTTTGGTCATGATAATGGTTAATGGATTGTACCTGGGTTAATACTGTCTGTTCAAAAACTCTAATTTTGTCAGAGACAAAAATTTCTGGCCCTTAGTTAGTTCCATTCCTGGCCTGGAAAGACCTCCTTTAATTGCATTTAAAAGAACCCAAAATTTAAAAGACATACTAGTCCATACGAGGGATTCCACTATGGATCCCCCACCCACCAATCCCCTTTCCAAAGGTACAAAATCATGTGGAAAATGCAGTATATGCAAACACATCTCCACCTCTACATACATAACAAGTCCATACAATCATAAAACCTATAAGATCTACTCATGGGCAACGTGCAACTCGAAGAATTTAGTATATTGTTTATCCTGTGGCTGCTGCGGGGGCCTTTATGTCGGGGAGACCACCAGGGAACTCCGGACAAGAATTTGTGAACACAGATCACGTTTTCGAACGGGCTGTGATAACTCCATACTATACACACACTTTAAAGCCCATAATCCCTCCCACGACAACTTTAAAGTATTGGTATTAGAGAAGGTTCACCCAAAACCACACCAAAATGTAAAACAATTGCTCCTGCAGCTTGAAAATAAATGGATAGTCAATTTACAATGCGAGGAACCCCAAGGGTTAAACAATCAACTATCAATCAGTGAACTCCTTGTGTAGAAACACCTGTATAATCCTTATTTAAACCTGGCTCTTTCGCTCCCTTGCGCCTCCTGCCCGATATCCCAGTGATATTGACAGCACTTGCGGTGCCCGTGTTTCCCCATGCATAGATATGTACGCTTCATGTACCCTTATATGCCATTTTTTTCCATTGCCCTGGGCTGTTACCCACTCTGAATCTATAGTAGATACTTAGAAATGCATTTGTATATTGTATCTCAGTGCGGTTCCTGTCTTCTGACGTCTGCAAACATCGCTACCTAGGCCACGCCCACTGGTCCTGAGGAAACGAAGGCGCGCATCATTTTCGTCGGCCATGGAATGTCTTCCCAAGAGTGCATAATTATTATATAGACTGGTGTCCCTGTATGGGACTTCATTATTGTTTCAAAAAGTACAATTTTGTTATTATTTGGGAGACATCCGGGACTGTGTCTTCTTTGGATGACGCAGGAACTCCTTTCCGCCGCTTTACGACGTCCACTCACTTGCATGTGAGTTTACCGCCCGTATCTGCTGTATATCAACACAAATAGTAAAAAAGACAGCATGTATGCTATGTTGTGATAACAGATATTGTTTGAATTACTTTGAATACCATTGATAAATGTTTATGTTGGAACCTGAGAATTTATCTTGCCTGATATTTACATTTATGCAACATTGTTCCTTTTGATTCACCTCTCCTGTATGCTATTGGTGGGTCAGCCTACCTCCATTGCTTATTTGTTCTGAGTAAGAGAGGGACTACCCTACCAAACCTTTTGTATTGTTATCCCAATAACCCCATGAATGTGGGATATATAGAGCATGGTGATCAGATCATGATATGAATAAACAGTTTAAATAATGTACCAGTAAGGCCTTCTCGCGGACCCCCCTGAGAATTTCAGGGGGGGGGGGCTAAAGCCCCCCCCTGGCTACATGCCTGGTGGGAAGTATTCATTATAATAAAAGTATTTATACTTTTAAAAAGTTCACCTCATCCTCCTCTTTACCCCAAACTCTTACTGGCACAGGGTTCTGGATAAAAGAAGCTAGTTCCAGAGATGCAACTTGATCTTGTTCTGGGCACCAGAACTAGATACCAGATACTGGAGTTACACAGTGCCAAGCCATGATGTCAGAGCCAGATACTAGGTCTGTATGCTGAAACTAAGTGATAAAGCCATGACTGAATGAAGGTGATGGAGCCATGTCTGGATGTCAGGAACAGATGCAAGAACTTAAATTGGGGAGGGGCTGAAGTGGTGCAATATGTTGAAGCCTTGTGATGCTGAACTGCTGACCTGAAGGTTGGCAGTTCAAATCCGCAGGATGGGATGTGCTCCCACTGTTGACCCTGAACCTAGCAGTTCAAAAACATGCAAATCTGAGTAGATAAATAGGTACCACTTTGGTGGGAAAAGGCAAAAAGATGTTCCAAGCAGTCATGAAGGCCACTCAACCAGGAGGTGTCTATGGCGAATGCAGGCTCCTTGGCTTTGAAATGGAGAAAAACACCTCCTCCAGAGCCAGAGATGAGCACCGCCTGTGAGCCAAAAATGAAATGAGGTTTTGCTTTTACCTTTGTATTTGTCTCATTATATGTCATTTGCAACATGGTATTGAATGTTTTACAGTCTGTGTGTATATACTGTAATCTGCTCTGAGTACCCTTGTGGAGAAGGGAGGAATATAAATAGTACTACTATTATTATTATTATTTCTTGCTGAAGCAGACTTGTGTGGCTGTAGTGATTTATTTCTCCACTAGATAGCAGTGCTCATCTTTTCTCTATAAACCACCTTCCAGTTCTCCACCACATGGTACTATTCTCTTTCCAGGATGCATGAACCAGTATTATCTGGGCTAAAATAATTACATTGCTCACCAAGTGGAACTGTTATGCTTCGCCAGGAACTCCATCACACAAACAAACATGGAACAGGCTCTTCATAGACAAAGTTGAAATATATCTAATTAGTTATATCTTACATTATAATATTTTAATGCAATAAATATTATTTTAAAAACACTTTTGGCAATTACTGAGAGCAGTCCATTTGATAATACCACTTTCTTTAATTCTTTGTATTTCAGCAATTTGGCATAGAATGATATAATTCTCCACCAAATGACATTCTTGTCCTTTTCCCAGAAACAACTCTTCTTCATATTTAAAAGCCTCCAGTCTGCCCACCCTTGGTAAGGCATTCCACAAGGTCATTGAAATAACTTATGACTATTTGTTTTTTGTTTGCATTTGTTTTGGGGTTTTTTTATTTAAAAAAACCCCTAGCTTCAATGCATTTATCTCCTGGTATTTTCCCTATTATTATTATTTAGGAAAATCTCTGTAAAATAGGTTTGGTTGATAGTGACCACATAACAGTTTGAAGGAATTAGTATTTAACCCAATTTCAATAATATGCATTATAATGAAAACAGAGCTCATCCAGAGGCCATGGATCTTGCAGAAGCTGAAGATATAATTTTGAGAAGAATTTGATAAAGACATTTTGAATGTACAACAATGTTATAAAATACAATATTTATTGTTAACCATGCTGCATGTCAGCAGTACAGAGGGGTTTCCAAAGTGAGAATTTGGCCTTCCCTAAAATTTTATTTCGGTCACTAAACTTCTAGCATTGTAGCAATTTAAAACTTCAGTTGAGTGGTATGTGACAACTACCATTCTAACACTAATATCTTCTTTTTCAGACAAGATGTTTGAGCATATGGTGGTTAGGCAACCTCAGGTGCTATGGAAGAGAGAATAGATTGCATGGATTAATTTCAACCTATCTTTCAGACCATTGTGTGGAACCAAAAAGTAGGTTGCTTACCTGTAACTATGTTGCTTCGAGTGGTCAACTGTGAAATTCACACCTGTCGTATTTCCTGCATCCATGCAGCTGATTTGGATCCTCATGAAAAAGCTTTCACCAAATCAGGGACTTCAGCCCCGCCCATCCACTCCAGTAATAAAGCCAGACAACGGGGCTTGAGACCTTAGTTCTGTACTGGGAAAGACAGTTGGAGACAAAGACATGACAGAATGTGGGGAGGATGAGTGGGTTGTGTGAATTTCACAGTTGACCACTAGAAGAAACACTGGGAATGTGGTGCAGCTGGCTGGGTGTCAGCTGCATAAGATCTCTACTGACTAGAAGGTCATGAGTTTGAGTCCTGCCCAGGTCTGGATGAGCCCTTGACCAATTTGTGTTGCTCGTTGTTGACCTTTGCAACCCAAAAGACAGTTGCATCTGTCAAGTAGGAAATTTAGGTACCACTTTGTGGAGAGGCTAAATTTAACTGATTTCTGGAATGTTAAATTGCCTCTATGTCTGTCTATATGTGTTGTATATCAATGGCATTGAATGTTTGCCTGTATATGTACATTGTGATCCACCCTGAGGCCCCTGTGGGGTGAAAAGGGTGGAATATAAATTATGTAAATAAATAAAAATAATAAATAAGCAATCCAACTTTCTTCAGCGTGATCACTGTGAAATCCACACCTGTGGTAGACTAGCAAGCTGTCCCACAGATGGTGGGCGTCATGCCAGTGCAGAAAAAGAACCGCTCTCCCAAAAGCCGCTTGTTTCTTGGTGGCTAGATCTAGTTTATAATGGGAGATAAATGTGTGTGATGTCGACCAAATGGCCACCCGACAAATGTGGCACTCTGTACAAAAATGCCATAGACATTGCCACTGCTCAAGTGGAGTGTGTACGGATCTGAACAAGTAAGTCCAGCCTGCCAACTGATATGCCAGACGGATAGTGGAGACAATCCATGATGCCAAACTCTGAGGTGGTCCAGGAAGGCCCATGGTGTCTTTTCAATATGCAGTTGACCTGTTCTGCCTGAAGAGGGTTATGTTTAGAGGGTTGTAGTCCAATCTAGAAGGAAGGGATCCCCTAAACATCTTGCCTGGTGATGATGGTTAATTTCCCACACAAAAGAAAGAATAATTGCAAATCCCACAGTAAACAAATTGGAAAGTCAAACTCAAAGATTTAAGAGACATGAGATCAAGATCAAGAACAAAGAAGAAGCACTTGTACTCTTCTCAGACAATGCATACTGTAATCCTAATAGAGTCCAGTGTTTCAACTGAAGTAATAAGCCATGACATGTATTTACTTATTTACTTAGATTTTAAGTATGTGGTCCATTTGTTCTATGAATATATTTAGAATGGAACTCAGTAGTAACTCATCAGAGACCCATCAGCAAACAGGCCCCAAGAACAATAAGCTGGAGATCAATAATGCAAAACTTGGGAGTTTTCTGATGTTCTGGGCGAATTAAGCTTATGCAAGGGCATGTTGTAGTAGGAAAATAAAAACGTAACTTACATGATGTCTGTAGCCACTGAATAGTTATCACTTCCATAGAAAATAATGCACTACCCATTACTGAAGGCTTTTCTTTTCTGTCCAAAATATTTCAAGTAATATTTGTATTAACACGTTATTTTAAAGCTCTGGCTCATCTAGTGTATTATTGTCTGCTCTGATGGTCAGCAGCTGTCCGTGATGTCCCTCAAGCTGTCACAGATTGGAAAGTTAATAGAAAGGAGTAAATGTGTTAGTTAAGCACTGTTAACTTAAAAAAATGAAATTCAATTTAAGTATCAGCTGATCTAGTATATTCTGATTGTGAATAAAACTAAATCAATTGATATCCCTATAAGTGTTTGCATATGCAATGGATTAAACTTTGTAGTTTAACTTTGTAGCTCAAGCATCATCATCATCTTTATATCCTGCCACATCTCCCAAAAGGGACTTGGAGCGGCTTACAAGGCACTACAAGTGTAGTATATAACATAGAATGTGCATGAATATAAAAACAATATCACATAAACGTTATAAAAACAACCACTATTAACACTGTAATTTCTCCATCCTAGACAACTAACAAAAAGAAAAAGGCAGGGAAGACACCATGATCACGAGGGTGGTTTTCCTAAGGTGAAGCTCATCCATTGCACTCCAGGTGTATTGACCCAAATTTGGGAAACTCAACTTCATAATTTGTGGAAAAATAGGCTTTCCATCAAGAACTAAGTGAAAAATGTGGAATTAGCTAGAGCTGCATATGGTGTCTTTTTTTAATTAGCAAATAATTTATAACATTTCTGGAATTAAAACAACATTAAAATTTTAACTCAAATCAATCTATGTATTATGTTAAAAATACCTTTAATTAAATTGTTCCAATTTGTTACTTGACTGATAACTGAAATGAGTTTATTAAGTTAGTCTCTAACACTATCTTCTGCTATATGATGGTTTTCACAGAAAATGCCAGGTCCATATTGGGTGACCTTCCCCATACTAACCATATGTTTTAACCACTGGATCCTCTGTTTTCAGGTCACAATGAAATATTTATTTTCTTACAGTCTGCTTCAGTATAGATTCAGAATACTAAATATACATAAGATAAAGTAATAAGGCCTCTATTATGAACTTTCTTTGCAGTTAGTATTGATATTCATTACAGATGTGATTCATTGCTATTAAGAGAGAAATCTCAGTTGAGGACAAGAGTGTCCAGAGGCTGTTTGTTTGGAAGACTGAAACTTTTACAGCATTTTAGCTCCTATCAACTATTTACCATTTTGGGTTATTTTCAGGTCATTGGGCACTTTCAGTGAATTTAGACCTCCAGCCACCTGTAAATATTTTGGTTAATGATTTTAGAACAAAATGGAGATAAGCCTGTTAATTTATTTCTGCTTCAGATCAAATCGAGATTGTATAAATATACAAGAGAATGAGGTAATCACAGTTAAGGGATTGTGTGAATGTAGTTAGTAGGCATGGATTAAAACCCAAAAATTGCGATTCTAAAATCAAAGGGGGGGGGGTTTATTAGTAATAGAAAGACTTACAAAAAATTTTCCAAAAAGTTCTAAAATGTAACGTAACTACTAACGAAATTCTAAATTGGTTCTAAAGTCTGAAAAGCAAGGAAACAGGACTGACACTGTTTTAAGCACAGGCAAATCAAGGGGCAACATTTCCCTTGGTTTCCTTGCAGGGAGATATAAAGCATTAATATATTATATTAGTAGTAGTAGTATTATTATTATTAAATAAAATAGTCAAGGCTTGCTTCTCCAGAGCATTTATTAGAATTTATTATTTAATTCTAATAGTAAGAATGTAGTAAGGGTGATAGTGACCTGGAGGGTATGAGGAACGTGCTCTTGGTAAACTAGAACATGCTCTTAGGTTTGTAGTTAGAGCCCTGTCAATTTTACAGTATTTCAATCCATGTCTGTTATCAATTATGTAAGGCCACAAGCACTCTAGTGCCCTCAAGATATATTATTATAATTATGTCAGGCCCAAGTTGTTTCTATAATTATTTTAGTATTATTATTACTTCGCTGTGCGTCTCCCATTGATTTTGAGAGCTGTTGTTGCTCTTAGACACCTTAAAGTCATATGGCTTGGCATGACTGCATGGATTGCTGTTATTTCCCACCAGAGCAGTACCTATTGATCTACTCACATTTACATTGATCCCAGTGGCATCAATAACAAGTAGGGCCCTTCTTCCAGGAAATTAGAAGGGGTAAATATTATTAATATATTTATTATTATTATTAGAATTAAATAATGCCCTGGGCCCTTCTTCCAGGAAATTAGAAGGGGTAAATATTATTATATTATTTATTATTTTTATTAGAATTAAATGCCCTGGGCCCTTCTTCCAGGAAATTAGAAGGAGTAAATATTATTATATTATTTATTATTTTTATTAGAATTAAATGCCCTGGGCCCTTCTTCCAGGAAATTAGAAGGGGTAAATATTATTATATTATTTATTAATTATAAAATAGTTCCCTAACTTCTCCAGAGCTCTTTTCACTGCAGCTTTCTCCCCATTCATTTTGCCATAGATCTCTAGGAGGTTTGAACTCTATGGCTTTTCCTTGAATCTGCACTTTTCCTGCTCCTCTCCGGGCTGTTTTCAACCCCTTCTCCCATTGTTTCAGCCTGCCTCATGTCCTTCTCGCCTGCCCTCCTATCCAGGCTCCTTCCCTGCAGTTTAAAGCGCTTTTTTCCTGAGTCCTCCAGCCGCTCTAGGACTTTCGGTTTCGATCTCTCTATGGTTCTGGCTGGTTTTTCTCTTCCTGGAGGCAAGGCCTTTCAGTTAAAGTAGGCCTCGAGCATGGAAAGACCCCATCTGACTGTGAGTAATGTCTGGGATTTTGGATTTTGGATTTTGGAGGGGTAATAGGGAGCCTTCCAAAATATTTAGAATTCTAACGAAATTTTGGGCCCAGGGGGTTCGAAAAAGAAAGTCCACTTCCGGGATTGGCCTTGCGATCCATAAAAACTTGAAAGTCCCATTACATACGAATCACTTACAAATTCTTTTGATTTTCATAACTTTTTTCTCATGCCTAGTAGTTAGCTGTATGAACAAGAAGCGTAAAGAAAGACACAGTGGGATAATGCAGACTGCACAAGGCAGATCTGAGAGGAATTGTAGGTAAGACTCAAATGTCACTTTACCATCTTCAGCGTCCCTTCCTCAGAGCCCAAAAATAACTTCATGGTTAAGGATGTTTGCCCATTGAGTTTATGTTCACCACAACCTAAATGTGTATGCTTAATCACTACCTGCTCAAGCCATTCAGGGTTTTAGTAGTTTCAGGTTTTTTTACAGGATGAAATATGTCATCTTTTTCAACATGTTTTTTTTCTAATAATCACACATGTCAAACATAAGGCCAAATTCAGCCCACGTCCAAGGTAAATGGTGTAAAGTAGAAAATAAATTTCAAAACAGTTTTAGAATTGCCACTTCCGTGTTCGGGTTAGTTCTAGTGGTCTATGGCAAAATATTAATGTTGTATTACCATTCAATCTTAAACATAAGAATATATATTTAACATGTCTATTTCTAGGATGTGTTAACCAGAATGTTGGAGAACCTCTTCCTTAAAGTCCCAAATGGGTGCTCACTCATCTATATAATAAACACATAAAGCACAACATACATGGGTATCAAAAGGAAAAATGTCCATAATATCTTGTATATATACAACAGGTACTCCCGGGTACATTGTCCTTGTTTTGGAAAATCCTTCTTCAGGTTGTTTTCCTTAAAATGTGATATAAAAAGTCTCTTGACATATGGTTCTGCTCTTCTTTTAACAGTAGTCTATAATTCTTCTCGTTCTTCAATTATAGTATGTAGTTTCAAACACAACACTGTCTCTTTGTATTATTTGCGAGTAATGGGCTCTGCTCCAATTCAATGTATGTCAGTGCTACTTGTACTCTAAACATAAACAGATCATAATCACAACTGTAACAAGTTCACCATAATAGATATGTATAAACACCCCACATGTTTTACAAACCCCCAGTCTAGTATAAATCCAGCCCACCACATCATTTTATGCCCAATGCCATTTCTACAGTCATTTTATGTGGCTTGTGGGCCCCCCCGAAAATGCCAAGGTTATGTTTAATATAGTTATGCATTATATCCCACCTTCACAGTCAATACACCCAGTCTCAGCCCCGAAAAAATGACCCTTTGAAGGCAACTATAAGGCCAAGGTGGCCCTCGGTGAAAATGAGTTTGTCATCTCTGAAGTAGTGTCTCACCATATTTGTATGTACACTTCCCCCACTGCCTAGAGAGATCTCTAAAGCTTTTGCACATCTTTAATTATGGAAAAGGTGATGGATATCCAGCAACTTCAGGCAGCTTTGCCCCTCACTACCAGAAACAATATTCAGCTTTAACCGATGGTTGCCTTGGAACCTCAGAGCTGAATAGCAGGAAATTGTGGCCTCTACCATCAGCTCAGTTAGGCTACCATCAGCTCATGCTTCCTGGGGTGGATATTATAGTAGTAGTAAATTTTATTGATTAGCCTTTAGGCCATATCACAGTACCAAACCAAACAAAAAGGCTTGATAAAATTTGATTACACTCTATATAGCACAAGGGCATTACAACACAAGGCATCCTTCAAAGAAGAGGTAACCACAGGGAGATGAATTCAATCTTTCTTACCAGCAAGAACACTTGCAAGCATTTTGTTACTAACACCAAAGTGAATTACAAAAAGACAACCAAATCACAGTACTAGATAATCAAATCAATATAAATTTGGGATATGAACACAATTCTGAATGAAAAAGAACATTTTAAAAAATAAGGAAAACTTTTAGCAAGGCTTCATCTTTTTTTCACTTTTTGTCTCCATGATTATACTTTAACTCAGGGGGTAGAAAAACTATACTTACCCTTGGAAGATATTGTCTGTCCTCTGCATTTACAGATTTAACCATCCTCAACTTGAAAAAAAATAGTCCCAATTATAAGTATATTCAGTTAACAGTGGTTCTTCCGGCTCTTGAAATACCATGTCGAGTTGCCTAAAGAGTTCAATGAGTGTAAATGCAGTATTGACCATTTCATGCACAAGATAATGCACTAATGTCAACTTTAGTTCATGGCCAATCTGTGAAAAGTTCAGGTATTCATGGCAATCATTCCCTTTGGCAATTTTGCATGTCCACTTTTTTCATCCCCCACCCAAGTCCTCTAAGACCATGAGTGTGCAAAGTATGGCTTTTTACATTCTACTACACTGCAACTTTTGCCCTTGTAAATTTTATCAAATTCTGCTGATAAATTTTTAAAAAAAGGTTTGAGCCACTTCCTTTCTGAAGGCCTGCCTACACAGGGTCACTTAATTCCAGACCAGATCAGAATGGAAATACTCCAGACAGCCCCTGAGGGTGTCTACATCACATGTCTCCAAACTGCTTTAGTGGAGGTATGGAGTTTAGATAGCCAAGTTGGGTCAAACCCAGTTGATCCCTGTTGGAAGACTACCCTTGTCTGCGTCATCTTTTGTCACTGTAGTGGCAGCCACAGGGTTTCAAAGAGCTCCT
This sequence comes from Anolis apletophallus, assembly GCA_030556195.1. Classification (NCBI taxonomy): domain Eukaryota; kingdom Metazoa; phylum Chordata; class Lepidosauria; order Squamata; family Anolidae; genus Anolis; species Anolis apletophallus. The sequence goes on from JARBWK010000003.1 coordinate 78,286,119, forward strand.
GCTCATTATTTGGTGTGATTCCCTGTCCTTCTCCAAGTTGCTGAGATTGGCAAAGATGCCAAACTCCATGCCCACCACTGTATCAATAAAAAAATGACAGAAAGTAAAATGGTGGCACTGGTCTATGTGAATAGCAAATCAGAACCAGTCCAACTGTTTACACCACTCCAAAGAATTGCTTCAAAGCTTCAGGAAAACTCCAGGGGATTCCTAACATGGGACAAAATCACATTAACTGGCTTTACCCTGTGTTGGGGGCAGGAGGGCTTTTGAGTAATGTAGACACCCAGGAGCAACTCCTCACCAACCTCAGGTAATGTGCCCTTTGTAGACACTCTAGGCATCAATGTTTCAAGATATGCAATTTGCCTAATAGTTGACAGAAATTAATTTACCTATAAGGGAATAATGTCCTTGTTGATTTTTCTCATTTATTTAAAAAAAGACAACTCCAAGGACCATTTATTGGGCTCCTACAATCATTGGAGGGAAGCAAAATGGTCAATAAGTAGATTCAAAACTTACAGCCTGTATTGATCAAGGGATAGAAAAGAGCAATGGAATACCAGACCATGGAGGAACAAGTTACAACCCTAAACAAGAACATTTTTTCAGGATAGAAGTCACACTGCATCTTCTTCTTTTTTTTCTTCTTCTTATTATGCAGTGTGAACATTATCCTTGCAGGTTTCATTTGTTCAAACTACCCTCATTTATTGCAGAGCAGCTTATTTACTACTTTATAAGGCATCTGTAATTAATCTTTGCTCTCTGTTGCAGATAGCATTTTCAAGACTGAAGGAATGGCCTTTATGTGGCCAGCTACACCATGAATTATACTCAGGATAAATATTATTACATGCACCCAAGCACATAGACACAGAGAGAGGAGGGGAAGAGTACTAACATTAAATCAGCTGAAACACACATATTTATAGCTCAAAAAAGGTCAACTTATAAGTACCCATTAAAAGTACTCTGCAGCTGTACACAACAAGATTTAATGCATATAATAATTATTGATAAGTACATAAATAAAAAACCTGGTTTTGATAACAATGGCTTGGGGAATTTGCAGTTTATGAACTGTGCCATCTGCAACAATGCAGAAGTTTTATAGATGTGGCAATCCTTATGACAGGTTTGGGCTTTGTTTTGTTTTGAAGCCTTCTTTCTCAGAAGCTTAGTTTGAGCTGATACATTGCTTTTAAAATACCTGGTTAAAGTGTTATGTTTTAAGAGCCTCTCTGGGAAAATTCATTGATACTTTGTTCTCAGTAGAGCAGCAATAGGCCCAATAAGAAGCTAGCAAGACGGATCCTTAGCTTTAGGTTTCCAATGCAAAGGATTGATCTCCAGCCAAACACAGCTCTATTCATAGTATGCTCATACTGACATCCACTGGGCAGACTGTGCATCTGTCATGCCTTTCTTTGGAGCAAAGTGTAATTTCTCTAGCTATCCACTTCTGTTAAAAAAAACCAACATTAAATAAGTACAGGGATTCCATTTTTAAATGTCATTGTTGTACCTGTTATCCCAAACAGTAGCATGTTTCAGGTAAACACAACTACTTGTATTACCATATATTATTGCTAATATTGGCCTATGCAAGGTATACTTAATCCAGATCAAAGGCCAATACATTTACTTCAGTATAAAAAGGGAAATTAATGTTTCGCTTCTGCTATCCATTTAACATGTAGTTTACATATATGGTATTCTTATTATGTGCCTTCAGGTTACTTATAACTTACGGTGACTCTATAATAGGTCTTGATTACCCTCTATGTAGACTCAAAATCAACCCAGCCAAAACGGAGATCCTCTGGCCTGGCCGACCCGCCTCTCACCCATCACTGCCACCCTTTGAGGGCGAGCCCTTATCCCCGGCTCCGGCAGTGAAAAGCCTGGGAGTGATCCTGGACGAAAAACTAACGATGGAGGCCCAGATCCAGGCGGCAGCAAAAGGCGCCTTTTCCATCTCCGTAGGGCCCGACGGCTGGCCCCCTACCTACCATCTGAGGCGCTGAGAACCGTGGTACATGCCACCGTTGTCTCGCGTCTTGATTATTGCAACGCCCTATATGTGGGCCTCCCCCTCTCCACAACCAAGAGGCTGAAACTCATCCACAACGCAGCGGCCAGACTCATCTCTGGGTCATCAGTGAGGGACCACATTTCTCCTATTTTAAAAGATCTCCACTGGCTGCCCTTAGAGTTCAGAGTGCTCTACAAACTTCTGGTGCTCACCTTTAAAGCTCGGCACAATATTGGGCCAGCCTACTTGAGTGACCGGCTGACGGTCCAACGCAGCGTGAGGCCAGCACGTGCCATAAATGGCGATCGCATGACCATCCCTGGGGTGCGAGAGGCTCGGCTGATGGAAACCCAGCGGAGAGCCTTTTCCGTGGCGGCCCCCCAGGATCTGGAACTCATTGCCACCTGCCCTCAGAGCCACTCTGACCCTAACTAGATTCCGGTCAGACCTAAAGACCTGGCTCTTCCGCCTAGCGTTTGGGGCCTGATCGGTACCTCTGAATGTCTGAGCCTTTCCTCAGACATGTATCTGTTTTAAAACTGCTGTACATTGCTGTTTTTAGGGTTTTTAAATGATGTAAGTCGCCCGGAGCACCACTGGTGGAGGGCGACTCACAAATATTAAAGTATTATTATTATTATTAAATAAGACACTTATAACAATGCAGTAAATACAGAGGCGGTCCTACCAGTAGGCAAAGGACGCCGCTGCGTGGGGTGCCATCTGGATAAATGGCGCATTCCCCCGCCCGCCAGGCAGCGTCCAGCCGATGTTCCACTTTTGGGCCTTGTGCGCTCTGACACCGCACCGTAGCAAACCTCCCTGTGTGCCGAATAGGGAGTGCTGTGTTTACAGGCTTCTGCGCCTGTGCACAGGAGCTTCTGGGCATGCGCAGGGGGGGGGGTGTGCCGAATAGGGAGTGCTGTGTTTATAGGCTTCTGCGCCTGCGCACGGGAGCTTCTGGGCATGTGCGGAGGGGGGGGCAAAAATAATGTTTTGGAGGGGCGCCAAAATAATGTTTGCTTACCATTTAAAATTACCTTAGACCGCCCCTGAGTAAATACATATGATAAAACTGAATACTTTACTAAAAACCTTGTAAAACTAAAACTGCCATGATCCCATTGTATTGAGCTATAGCAGTTAAAGTGGTGTCAAACTGCATTGATTCTAGAGTGCTCGGTAGAGGTTGGCCATTGTGTTCTTCTTGGTTTAAAGGAATTTGACTTGGCTTAGGTCATCCAAGGGGTTTTCATGGCTGAGTAGAAAAGTCATACCCTGGTTGCCCAGAATATTAGTCCAAAAGACTTACAATATCCGTTGGCTCATGATAGCTCTACACCAGTGGTTTTCAAACAGTGGGTTCCCAGATGTTTTGGCATTCAACTCCCAGAAATCTAACAGCTGGTCAACTGGCTGTGATTTCTAGGAGTTGTAGGCCGAAACACCTTGGGATCCATAGGTTGAGAACCACTTACTGGGTAATACATTCCATTGAACTTTCCAGGAGTACAGATTGAAAAGTACAATTCTAGAAAATAGATTTTATTTTCTGTGCTTAGTGGATAAGCCTACACAGGCAGACCACCCTGAGAATTTCAGAGGGGTGGTGGGCTGAATGGTGTATTCTAAATATTTTGTTAATGAAAATAAATAAATAACATTTATTATTTAAACTGTTATGTTTACTCATATCGTGATCTGATCACCATGCTCTATATATCCCATATGCATGGGGCTATTGGGATAAAGATACAAAAGGTTTGCTAGAGTAGATCCTCCCTCCCTCAAACTCAGCCCCCCCCCCCCACAATCAAAATCCTGGCTATGGACCTGAGCCTACTGGCAACATTGTGGAATGAAAGAACAGCCCAAGGCAGGTGTCAGTTGCCTTGGAATATGTAGGGTAATCTGAGCTTTAAGACTAAAATATAACACTTATCCGGGGTGATTCCATTATAAATATAGCAGAATATCAGAAGTACACTTCATAACCAGCAGAAACTTACATGTGGTGAAGCTGGGATAAACTTCTATTCTTAGGATAAGAACATAAGAACATAAGAAGAGCCATGCTGAATCGGACCTCAGCCCATCTAGTCCAGCATTCTGTATCACACAGTGGCCCACCAGTTGTACACGGGGATCTCGAGCAGAAGGGAGGGCAAAACCCTGACCTGCTCCCGACCCCCCACAACCAGTAACCAGGGAAATCCTGCCTACCTCAACCAACTCCGAGGTGGCACTTGAATGTCCTTTTCAGTAACTACCGATACACTTGGTATCCATGAATCTGTCTAATCCTGGCACAGGATTGCAGAGTCGGAACTTTAGGTTCAAAAATATTTATTGAAGTGAAATACATTCTAGATAGAAAAGGTCTTGGAGCTAACTAGCTTACGAAATCTCATCTTCTAAAAAGGTAAAAGGATAAAAAGTCAAAATAGCAATGCAGCTACATTTTGCCTAGAGAGAGGGGGGCAAAATGTGTATTCACTGGAAGGAAGTAAAAAAGCAATGGAGGATGACCACATGGCCAAGCCTGGGGCAATAACAATACCTTTAAAACGGAAGTTACATCACAGAGATTCCATTGCTACAACTTCAAAGGGAGAGGAAATCCTGGGAAGGGGGAAGAGTAAAAACAAAGCGCTTTCTGGCTAGACTTATCTCTAGTCTAGCTACTCATTGAAGACTGGAGACTTGATGACACAGGAGACTTGTGCAGTCCAAGGATGAAACAACAGAATGATACCTGGTGCTGCTGCTGTCAATAATTTCATCACACCGTCTGTTCCATAAACAAAACGACTACTAACATTTTAATCTGCATAGCTGGTTTACCAGAAGAAGACTGGAAAATTTAATACTTCAGATCTAAAACTGTGTTGTATCTACAGGGTTGAAACCTAGGAGAAACTTATTTCAGTATATAAACAGGCCAGTTTATAAAATAACACCAATAATTATTTTCTCATGATACTCTTTTCTCAGATGGAAGTATCCCCAATAACATTTTCTTCCCTAACGTTGATTCAAAAGGGAAAAGGAGAAAAAAGTGACAATACTAGAGAAAAGGTTATCAACAATTGTATGAAAATATTGGGGCGGGGGGGGGATTTACAGTACCGATCCAAATGAAACTACTTAAAATTTTATTTCTTTTTTATAGAAGTAAAGGCCATTTATTTTATTACAATTTGGAGTAGGGTGTCAATTTCCTCACCTCACACACACACACTCAGACTCTTTTGTTCTTTTTAGATACTAGATCTCACATTATTGCACAGCTAAAATTTCATCACTGTCTGTTATTTGATCAGATAGAATCTATCTCGTTTTATTCTTTTTCTCATTTAAAACAAAATGAATGGTAATAAAGTACTGAGAGGATGCATTATGTGTGTACCATATTACATTAGACCTCTCACCCTTTTTTCCCCCTCTTCGGTTGCAGAGTGACCAGGGTTTTTTCCTCTCTTATCACAAAAATGAAAATGTGAAAGAAGACTGTTTGTACCTGTGAGACAAAGATTCTCAATCCCACTTCTCACAACTCAAGAGGGGCATAAAAGATCTTCCTTTTATCAGCAATATTCTCAGTGTACACATTTCTGTCCTGATTTCACCAGAAACAACTAGACATATAAAAAATCAAAGTACTTGGTAAGTCAGTAAACACAGGATTTGGGCACTTCATAGGTTAAGTCTGTATTTCTTGCTGAAAGGAGAAGCACAGCTCCAGGGTAACTCTTTACAAGTGAAAACTTCATCTTAATAAGTTACTTTGGTGAGCAATAAGATTGTTGTGGCATTCCTTTCCTCAGCAAACACAACAATAAAAAATGAATTCCCACCATATCCATACAACTAATAACGTTGCAGTGTCCATTGTTCCAGGCTCAGCGATGAATCCAGGATCACTCCCAAGCTGCGAACCTGCGTCTTCAGGGGGAGTGTAACCCCGTCCAACACAGGCTGTAACCCTATGCCCTGTTCGGCCTTGCGACTGACCAGGAGGACCTCTGTCTTGTCTGGATTTAGTTTCAATTTGCTAGCCCTCATCCAGTCCGACACAGCGGCCAGGCACCGGTTCAAGGTCTGACAGCCTCCTTGGTGACAGGTGGGAAGGAGTGACAGATCTGGGCGTATCTGCGTACAGATAACACCTTACTCCGAAACTCCGAATGATCTCTCCCAGCGGTTTCATGTAGATGTTGAATAACATCGGGGACAGAACTGAACCCTGAGGGACTCCACACGACAACGGCTGTGGAGCCGAACAGGTGTCACCCAATGACACCTTCTGGGTACGACCTTCCAGGAAGGATTGGAGCCACTGCAGAGCAGTACCCCAAGCCCCATGTCTGCAAGGCGACCCCAGAAGGATACCGTGGTCAACGGTATCGAAAGCCGCTGAGAGGTCCAGCAGAACCAACAGGGACACACTCCCCCTGTCGAGTTCCCGGCGTAGATCATCTACCAAGGCGACCAAGGCTGTTTCAGTACCATGTCCCGGCCTAAAGCCAGACTGTGCCATATCAAGATAATCAGTGTCTACCAAGAACCCCTGGAGTTGCGAAGCCACCACACGTTCCATGACTTTGCCCAAATAGGGGAGATTGGAAACTGGCCGATAGTTCACTAATTGGGGTCCAGTGATGGTTTCTTCAACAGCGGTTTTATAACAGCTTGCTTTTAAGCTGGCTGGAATTTTGCCCTCCTGTAGGAGGCATTAACCACCACCTTCACCCACTCTGCCAAACCCCCTCTGGCTTCCTTTATCAGCCAGGATGGGCAGGGGCCTAGGATGCATGTGGTGGGCCTCGCCTCTACAAGGATCTTGTCCACATCCTCGAGCTGAACCAATTGAAACGAATCCATTAAAACCGGACAAGCAGATGCTCGTGTCACATCCTCAGAGACTGCCGTTAAAGTGGTATCGAAATCGAACGGATCAGCGCCACTTTATCCGCGAAGGCCTTAGCAAATTCTTCACAGCGTACCACCGAGCCGTCAGGGATCTCGCACTGTGGTGGATTTAAAAGACCCCTAACGACTCGGAACAGTTCCGCTGGACGGTTCTTCGCGGCGGCCACCTTGGCCGCGATAGATGTTTTTTGTGCGGCTTTTGTTGCTGCATCATAAGTCCTCAATAAGGGGACCAGGCGTGCGCGAGCTGATCTGCTCCGCTTCCGACACCACACGCACTCTAGCCTCCTCTTTTTCGCTTCATTGCTGCCAGTTCCTCCGTAAACCAAGGAGCTGGTTTAGCTCGATTACTCGAGAGGGGCGTTCTGGAGCGATCGTGTCAATAGCCCTTGTCATCTCACTATCCCAGAGAGAAACAAGAGCCTCGACAGGGTCACTTACCGAGGAGGCGGGAAAATCCCCCAAGAGCCGTCAGGAATCCATTCTGATCCATAAGTCTCCTGGGGCAGACCATTCCAATAGGTCCACCACCCCTGCGAAGGTGGAAAGGGACAGTGAGTCTAAACCTGATCAGGTGGTGGTCGGTCCATGGCAAAGGAATGATGGTCAGTTCCTCCACTCCGCCACCTTCATCCCATCCCTGGCAGAAAACCAGATCTAACGTGTGTCCTGCGCTATGGGTGGGACCTGATATTAGCTGGGACAGGCCCATGGTTGCCATGGCGGCCATGAAGTCCTGAGCCGCTCCTGATAGAGTGGTCTCGGCATGGACGTTGAAGTCTCCCAGCACGATGAGCCGCTGAGACTCCACGGCCAGGCCTGAGACCACTCCAGCTAGCTCAGGTAAGGAGACTGTAGTGCAGCGGGGTGGTCGGTACACTAGCAGAATCCCTATCCTGTCCCGATCACCAACCCTTAGGCCGACACATTCGAACGTGGTTGACTGCGGGATGGGGCACCTGGTCAAGGGATGGAATCCTTATAGACCACTGCGACTCCCCTCCCGCCCTCCCGGTCTCGCTTGGTGCTGTACGGAATAACCCGGTGGGCAGAGCTGGGAGAGATTAACCCCCCAGCCTCATCAACCAGGTCTCCGTTATACAAGCCAGGTCAGCTTGTTCTTCAAGAATTAAATCTTGTATTGTTGATGTTTTACCATTGACTGACCTGGCATTAAACAGCACCACTTTCAACCTGGGGACCGCCGTCCTGGGTACTCAGCTTAGCTTTGTCAGGAGCCGGTTCAAATTTATTAAAGTTCTTGCACAAATTTTTGGCCGAATTGAAAATTTTGAGTGTTCTCTTCTAGGTCGAATTGGTAATTTAGATCCATCACAAATTCTAGGCCGAATCCATACTTTGGGTCTCCCTTTCCCGCATCTTCCTCTCCCAGTCACCACCCCCGATAGGAGCCCCCGCCGGGAACCATCCCTCCTGCATGTTCTCTCTCCATATCACCCAGTTGTACGCCGTAAAGGAATCCTGGTTTAGTGCACTCATATAAAATTTAGATCTTTCGCCCGTAACCCTTCCTTCCTGCAGCTTCCACCTCCCTCCGAGTTGTTGTAGACTATTAACAATGCACAAAGTGCAAGTGCCAGCATAAAGTGCGACAGACTTGGTCGTAACATTAGTATCATGGAAGGCAGTGATAGCGGTAAAGTGCAGAGTAGGCTATTGGTCTATAAAGTGCGAGAAGGCAGATAGCGGGTCACGATGAGCACCACAGTTCAGGATCAGGTCTAGCACCAGGCTGAAATTACCAATAGCAGCAATCCATAGAGTTGGCACACAATGCCTTATAGTGTGGTAGTAGCATCTTAAAGTTTCCAGTTGTTAAGGCAATTAAATTCAAAGTGCTGATGGTGCATAATTAAATGGGTAGAACATTCACACACACACACACACACCCCACACACCCCCACACACTCACTCACTCATTCACTCAACTCCACACCCCAAACAGCCCAATCAATACGCCAAGCCTACAAGACAGCAGGCCACAGATGTTGGAGACGAGGTCTTCTGGGGTGTCCCTCCTCCAGTGCCCAGTCCAACGCGACGGGGCTTTGACGGGCTTTAAAAGCAGCCCAGCGTTCAGAGCCACAGGTGGAACAGGCAGCTTCCTTCCCCTCAGGGAGCTGGTCTTCTGGGAGGGAGGGAGGGGTCTCAAGTCTCTTGCCAGCCGCTTTAAAGGGGCCCAGCGTCCAGAGCCACAGGTGGAACAGGCAGCTTCCTTCCCCTCAGGGAGCTGGTCTTCTGGGAGGGAGGGAGGGGTCTCAAGCCTTTTGCCAGCCACTTTAAAGGAGCCCAGCGTCCAGAGCCACAGGTGGAACAGGCAGCTTCCTTCCCCTCACGGAGCTGGTCTTCTGGGAGGGAGGGAGGGAGGGGTCTCAAGCCTCTTACCAGCCGCTTTAAAGGAGCCCAGCGTCTAGAGCCACAGGTGGAACAGGCAGCTTCCTTCCCCTCAGGGAGCTGGTCTTCTGGGAGGGAGGGGTCTCAAGCCTCTTACCAGCCGCTTTAAGGGAGCCCAGCGTCCAATTCCTGGTGAGTATTTCATATTATACTAGGTTACATTGTTTTTGTCCAATTTCAGTCAAAGTCAGGTGATACAAGCTGTTGTTTATCAGAAGGAGGAAACACAATAATTCTTCAATCCAAAGATACATGCACATACCCTGAGTCTAAAAATTCCAAAGCCTTCTTAGAATAAGACAGAAAAATGCAATCGTCTTTCCCATTGACCCTAGCTAGTTGAAATTGCTTGAAACCCCAAAGTATTCTACAGTTTGATGGCAGTGTGGACTGCTGGATCAGGAGTCATTCAGACTGGCCCACTGTCCACATGGGACACCACAACTATCACCCATAGCTTCACGCTTTCTTTGTAATTCTGACAAAAATAGTTCTATGACAAAATGTTTGTTCATCAGCACATGGGAAAAGGGATGGTTTGTGTCTGTATGGCTGCTCTCAGCCAGACACAGAACTCCATGTCATAATGGACACCCTGCTCTGACATTAACAGAGGCACCTACACAATCAGGAAGAAGGAGGGGAGATTGTCCCTTCCTTCTTGCTCATGTGGGTGCTTCTGCTAAAGTCAGAAATGGCACTCATAGTGTATGGAAGTAATCATGAAACTGTGGCCAGCTGGGAGCAGCAATGGTGAAACAGAAGGTGAGGAGGTGGCCCAGGGCATCCTATGTGGTTTTAGGCCATATGGATCATGTGGGTGTCAACCTGGCACTGCAGCAGGTTTGGCAGGGTGTATGTGTGTCCATCTTCAGGGCCAGTCTGGAACATTTCAGCCCTGGATTTTTCAGTCAGTGTAGACTAGCCTCAAAAGAATGTAAGATGAACAATTTCCCATATGCCCGTCTTACTAGGCCCAGGAAGGAAGCTGATCTGGATAATACAATGTATGCCACAGGCTGTGTCTCTCACCCACTCCTACACATATATACATTTAACCCACATGTCACCCATTTTCCCTCCATTTATTTCTTACAGTAAAGGAAAAGTGGATCTGAGAACAGAATACTGGTTCCTCCCTGGTCCTCACTGTTGGTTGTCACTATGCCACTGTCTTTGAAGACAAACAAATTAAACTGTCCTCCTTTTCCCCAGCATTCAATGCTTAGGTACTTTCCTGATCTCTACAAAGCTTTTAAAGAGATTTTGCAGTTGCAAAGTGAGATGCCTTTCAACCCACTGCCGGTATAGGTAATAGTAGGCTGGCTGCAGCATGAAAGAAATACAGTGACAAAAGTGAGTGTATATATATATGCAGGTGAGTATGTGTGTAGATATTTGGGGGGGGGGGTGTGTAGGAGAATAAATGGAAAGTAGTTTCACAATTTTTCTTATCTGTGATTGGAAAAGGTTGCATGATACGTCAAGCCCCCATGTTGCTGGTCAACTGCTACAAACTAATTTCCATCTGAACAAGAGCAAAGAGAGCAAGAAAACCAATGGTTTTGTTTTGTCACTAACCATAAAAGAATGTTTTGCATATAAACATTGTATTTTGCACAAAACCTGGAGCAGATTGCACAAAAAATATTTCTGTGCAGAAAAATTACATTATTGTAAATTCTTTTCAAAAAGTCCCCAAGTGGAGAAGGAGAAGGAAGAGCCATCAGAAACTCTTTTAATCTTGCCAAAGAAGGAAGAAAATGTTAGCATTTTTTCATTCCTGTGTTTGAGAATAAAATATTTACATATCCCTAGAGTGACTGGGCAGTAGTGGGGTTGCAATACACCCTTTCAGACTGGAAATGAGAAAAACATGACCAATTGAGCAAGTTTAAAGATATGTTATCTGAGAGGCTCTAAGTCATTTGGAGGAAGAGAAAAATGATTGCAAAGAAGATTATTTTGCTTTCCGAAGGGACAATGTTTTCATCGCTGCAGCTGCTGCATCTCCTCCACACTGCTTTTCTGAGCAAGTATTGATGTGTGCACCTTCAAGTTGTCTGTCAATTCACAGTGACCCCATGAATTTTACAGTGCTTTTTAGGCAAGGGATGCTCAGAAGTAGCTTTCCTAGTTCCTTCCTCTCAAATATCGCCTACAGCACCTGGGAGTTGTTGGAGGTCTCACATTCAAGTATTCATAAGGGCTGGCCCTGCCTAACTTTCAAGATCAGACAGGTATTTATGTACACTCATAAAAGAATGGCAAACTTCTGGGTAATTCTTCTAAGAAACCCCTATGATAGCTTACCCACTAACTGTCAAAATATTTGTAAATAGTTGAAGGAACAGATGGCATAAGAAACATTTTTTGAAAAATAGGGTAAGGTGTATGTAGGAAAAGTGTTATGCTAGCATCTGAAGTGGGAACACATATTGCAGATGTGTTCGTGTGCATCTCCACATTTTAATCCAGGCTTTCCTTGGGCTTTGCTTTATCCATCAATGCCTTGAAGCCGTGACTGGATGGCTGCGCACCAGCCGGTTGAAGGTGAATCCATCGAAGACGAAGATCCTATGGCTGGGTCGTCCTGGTATGGGTGAGTGCTGGTTGCCTACCCTGGATGGCGAGCGGCTAAGCCCGTCTTTGGTTAAAAGCCTGGGGGTTCAATTAGACCCACAGCATTTCTCCATCTTCGACAGGCTAGGCGACTGGCTCCTTACCTATCCAGGAATGACCTCGCTACGGTGATCCAGACGATGGTCATCTCGAGGTTAGACTACTGTAACGCCCTCTACATTGGCCTTCCCTTGTCGACAACCCGGAAAGTCAAGCTGGTGCAAAATGCTGCCGCTCGATTGCTGGTGGGAGCACCTGCGAGAGAGCACATCACACCAATCCTATAACAATTGCACTGGCTGCCAATAGAGGTGCTGGTTTTGACCTTTAAGGCCTTGTATGGTCTAGGGCCAGTGTATCTGAGGGACTGCCTCACCTCATACGTTCCCCCAAGATCTCTGTGCTCAGAAGAACAAAACCTTCTGATGATTCCATCAGTTCGTTCCTGTCGCCTCTCGGTGACAAGACAACAAGCCTTCTCCGTGGTGGCCCCGACGCTATGGAACGCGTTACCAGACAACATTTGAACTATCACTGAGTTAGCCCCCTTCCAGAGGACCTGCAAGATGACCCTTTTTAAGCAGGCCTTCAATCTAAGTTCCCCCGGACAACTCTGACCATGTCCTTGTGTTTTATATAACAAAGTGTTTTATCTGCATTTTAATCTGTTGTTTTATGTAAATCGCCCCGAGCCTGCAGGGAGGAGCGGTATATAAAAATGAACAATAAAATAAATAAATAAATACATCTACTTGAAAGAAGTTTTAAGTGTACTTATGTCAGTCCTTTACTTCTTAGCACAACCCTAAAGACCAGCATGAGAAACTACAGGAAGTAAGAACTGATTGACAAAAGACATTTCCAATAAAACAATTTTTCATATTGTTCTCTGTTACGACATCAAGAAGGAAGAGCCTAACAAAGGAACTTCCTCTAAGTAATATTGCACATTAGAAGAGCTACCCTCTCTTTGCCACCCAAAAGAAGCAGCAATACATGCCCTGCACCAAACTAACGAGCAATGTGACAAGGAACAAGCAGGAGGCAAGTGCAATGTCTTATCAGTTTGGCCTTCTAAGAAGGAATTTTATGAATTCCTATTTATTTATTTATTTATTCATTCATTCGAAGTAGCATTTCAAAGTCTGTGAAAGTCAGTAGCATTTCAAAGTCAGGCATTCCAAGGGATAAGAGGATTGTGGCTCTCTATGGAGTGGAAGCAATTCTTTTGCTTGAAGCATTCATGCTATATTCCTGAAATTTTCAACTGCAATCTAAAAAGATACACTATTCTGCATTGGAGTGACATTTCCCATACTGGGTTAAACAGGCAGGGACACATTGATCAATGGATTGCCACATGAGAAAACTGTGAGTAGTAACACAAGAGCAAGGCACAAGAATTGAATCACTGGTAATGTTTTGAGTGCAACAAGTCAAAAAGACAGCTTTGGCATGTACTCAATCACCCTGAGGGTTAAAAAGGTTATCCTCAGCCCCTGACTTGGTGGTTAGTTCTACTTCCCATTTCCAGTGCTGAAATCATGGACACAATTTGCTGTTTCCTCCCAAAAATCTCACAAACAAATGGAACAGAATCAACACTTTAATTTTACTTAGCACATTGTTTAGTGTGTGACAAATTGTTGGGCAAGAAGGCAGTGGGAGAGAGAAAAGAGGAAAGAAAAAAATCAAAGAGAACAAACAAAAGTATAAATAGATAGCAATTTCAAGCTGAATTTCAAGCACAAATTGTTTCCTGGGAACCTTCTGTCTATCTCCGTAGTTCAATTCAAATTTACTTTTCCTAAATGAATCACTTTTTAAGTGGAGAAAGCTACTATTACTATAGCACAAGCAGCTAGGTATAACTTTGTGCCGGCGGAGCTTCAGGCTTTCTTTGTAATTCTGAAAAAATAGTTCTATGACAAAATGTTTTGTGTTACCCTTTACAATTTTCTCAGTTAGCCAAACAGTGCCATCTAGTGAGAAAAAAATCTCTGTATATAAAGTTTCTACACAAACCAACCTGACTTAACTGTAATCTTCCTGATGTTCATCCATATAGGATGAACATGGGTTTCACTCACTCAGGGCTGCTTTGAACATCTTTGGCTATTATTTCATGATGGCAGCATTAAGAGATGGCTTTTAGGAATAACTGTTGGACTAGTCAAGTTCAAAATGCCACGAGCATATATTTCAAATCATTTCATTAGCCCACCTCTTCCCCCCACCCCCACCTGCATATTCAGAGCAATGTATAGTCATAAAACACTAGGATAACACTGTAAAGTCAATGGATAAACATTGGCAATGAATGCAACCATTTTCAAATTGTTTCTATAACTCCTCACTTTGAAATCGGGAATGTTTTTATCTTCAAATTAGAGGAGGGCTCCAGAGGTAGTCAGAGATAAAGTTTTGCTTGCATATTAGATGGGGTAGCCAAATTGTGGGTTGTCTCCCCCTTTCCAAGAAAGACAGTGAGAGACAAAAGAGAAGGGAGGAAAAAAGGAAGAGAGCAGTCGAGAGTGAGGCAAAAGAGAAGGGAGGAAAAAGAGAGCACAAGGCAGAAGAGAAGGGGGAAAGAAACACAGGAGGGGAGGGAGCGGAGAAAAGGCATGCTCAGTGGCAGTGCTTGCTCCCTCCCTGGCCTCTCCTCCCTCCCCTTTCCCCACCTCTGCTGGCTTTTCTGCTGCCTGCCTTTCATGCCTGCATTTCATTGCTGCCACTGGCACTGAGAGATGCCCCCCCCCTTGGGATTGTTTCTCCGACCCAGGCCTAGTAGGCCACTGCATCCTTCTACCAAGAGGAGGGTATGACATGTGGCTGACTCCAGGGGCCAAGAATGGAGGAACAACCCCAAGGGGACTCACCCAGCCTGCGGGCCTGGGTTTGCCCAGGCTTGTTATATGAGAGACATGGTACCTATAAAATGCATAAGCAGTGCTTGCAAGAATGGCTTCGATATTACTGTAGAAGTTAGGAACACTTTCACACCTAGGATTGAAATATAAATTAAATATCAAATGTATGCCTGGAGACATCCAGGCAATATTTTAAGGAAATATGTTACTAACTCTCCTCGCATTTTTTTATTTCCTAAATTGAGCTTAACTGTAACCCATGGTAGATTTCTGCTATTAAGAACCTGTCTTTCCATTATATAAAGCCATTCCACTCAAAGCACAAGTCCCCCAAGGTTCTTTCTAGATGGTGTAGCATGCAGTGTAATAATATCAGGATAGGGATCACTGGACACCTGAATGAAATATAGCTCCCTCTGGGTGGGAAGCCAGCACACTCTATGACAGTGAGATGCATGACACAATATATGAGGATTGAATGTGGTGGGTAACTTTATCCACTTGTATCCAGAGTGGAATAAGGAAAGGTCACTGTAGACTTTATTGTACCATAACTCACCTGCCAAGAGTAATGCTGTCAGGAGAAATAGTGAATTGTTCATAGTAAGTATCTTTCCCCTCTCTCATCTAGAAATAGCCATCACAAATGTCACTGTAGTCATAGCTGACTGGGTAGGCCAAAATTTACTCTCACTTTACCTTTTACTCCATCTTTCCTATTGTTGTTTGTTTTACAAAATAGGCTCTCCTAAGCAAGTATCATATTCTCCTGGGATGGCCTGGCTTCCCAAGTTCTAAACTAGAAGTGAATGAAGGTAAGGAATAAACTGTTACATGGATCATATTTTGCAAGTTTGAGTTATTGAGAAGATAGACTATGGACCTATGGATGAGAAGTGGAGAAATTGTAGGTATGTTTTATATAGAGCAGTTTCCCAATAGAAAGTGACTAGACTTGAATGCTTTGTATTCTGGAATGAGTGAAAAGACAGATAATGAGATTCCAAATAACAGTTCGCTACTGTTCCCAATTCCAAGTGCTGGTCTCGGTCTATAAAGCCCTAAACAGTTCTGGTCCAACTTACTTGCCTGAACTCATCTCCTCTTATGAGCCAACAAGAGCTGTAAGTTCTGCTGGGGAGACCCTGTTCTCGATCACGATTGTTGAGGTCAAGAGACAGGGCCTTCTCAGTGGTGCCCCCCAGATGTGGAATTCCTTTCCCAGCAACATCAGGCAGGCCCCATCTCTTCTGGTTTTCAGAAAAAAAGTTAAAGATATGGCTTTGCACTCAACTGTTTGAGGAATAACCAATTACAGTTTTGACACAGTCTGAATAAGGATTATGAGCAAGGATTATGGATGAATGCTACCATGCACTTTATATGTTTTTAATATGTTATTATTCTATGTATTGTATTTGCTTGACTATTTTAATTGTTTTAGTTGACAGGATATGTTTTATGGTTATTTTTTAAACGACATTGAATCTTGCTGGAGTTGTAAGCTGCCTTACAACTCCAGGGGTGAGAATGGCAGGGTATAAATGAAGCAAATAAATGAAGCAAATAATGAATAAGCCATTGCTGTGGTAAGAAGGCTATGGTGAAATGGTTGGCCCATGGCAAAGTATGGAAAAGCTACCAATTGGTATACTTTGATTGTTTTCAAGGGCTCTGTGTTTATTCCGATAAGATCACACAGAATCATTGACTCATGGAATTGGAAGAAGAGCCATCCAGCTCAATCCCTGAGCAATAAAAAAAAATAGTGTGGTGCACTTTTTTTCTCCTGACTTTCCACATATCAAAACAAGGTTGAAATGAAATAATAAGGAAGATGAGCCCATTAAAAGACAAAGAAAATAGGGGGTGCTAGTGAATCCAAAAACAGGTACACAACACACACACACACACCCACCACCCCGCTTGTAGATTTTGCATGAGAACCTCCACCCACGGAAACTGAAAGTCATTTCCAGTGTTAAACCTATCATATTTCCATTGCTGGGGTATTTGGGGAAAAAACCAACTGTGATGGGAATAAGATTATCTTATTTGATTATCTTTAGTTACTTTGTAGGAGAGCTATAGGTTAGGAATCAGTGGCTTTGGGAAACCACAAAAAATGGACAAAAGTAGTGCAGCTGTTAGCCTGTGTGTAAACAGGAGGTAATGGTCTTGCAATGTAAGATACAAACTATATGTATGAACAAAGCCAAGATTTGGAATGATTTGTATACTTCATTGTGAAGAGACTGATATTAAAAAATGCTTGCTGCTACCAGATAAAAAGGAAAATGTATTGCAGGCTAGATACTTTCTTCTACAAGTTCACCAAGTTGCCCAAATTATTTATTTATTTATTTATTCAGTTTTGTATGTCTTCTTTCCACGAGGGCTCAGGACGGCTTACAGAGAATATAAAAACACACTTTAAAGCAACCAATTTTTTTTTTACTTTTAGCTTAAAAATTATAAAACTATTTACAGCTGGTTAACCAAATCAGACCCCGAAAGCCTGCTGGAATAAAAACATCTTGCATGCTCTGCGGAACTTTGTTAAATCTCTCAAAGCTCGCACATCTGCTGGCAGAGGGTTCCAAAGAGTTGGAGCTATGATTGTAAAGGCTCGTCATCTTGTCAATGTCAGCCAATATGAGCGGCAGCTAGGAATCATCAAAAGATTTTAGTCAATGGAGCGCAGTGACTTCTGGGGTTGATATGGGATGAAACGGTCCCTCAGGTATGATGGCTCCTGGCCATATAAGGCCTTGAAGGTGATAATTAACACTTTGAAGAAGATCCGGGGCTCCACTGGTAGCCAGTGCAGCTGCTGAAATATTGGTGCTATGTGAGCTCTCACTGGCATACCAGTGAGAAGCCTAGCAGCTGCATTTTGCACCAGCTTGAGCCTCCGGATAGCCGACATAGGTAGGCCAATGTAGAGGGCATTGCAGTAGTCAATTCTCGAGGTGACCGTAGCCTGGATCATCGTGGCCAGATCCTCCCTGGTCAGATAGGGAGCCAGTTGCCTAGCCTGCTGGAGATGGAAAAAAGCCACTCTGCTGGCATTGGAGATCTCTGAGGAAGAAAGTGGCTTATAAAAATGACAGTGGATACACATATAAGATCAGATCACTAAACCATGCAAACATCACAATTTATGTAAATTATCGATTGAATCAAAATTTAAAACATACCTATTAATAAAACAACAAATTTGCTTACAAATGTGCTCACACATAAAAATCCTTTTCCCCATAAAAAGTTTGTAAAGCCTACCAAAACACCAATGTCTTTACCAGCTAGAGGAATGATATGTGGAGGGAACCAATCTAGGCCTCTGGAAAAGAGACTGTGAAGAGCTACTGAGAACCCTTTTATGTTTCCCTATATCCCAGAATTTGATTCCAGATTATTTGCTTATTCCAGATTATATGGCAGTGGAGACTCATATAATCCAGTTCAAAGCAGCTAATCTGGAATCATATCCTGGGATATAGGATAGTGTACATCTAGCCTAAGAAGGCATTGCCCCATGTTCTTATGAGATGTACAGTAGCTTGAATGTGATGGTGTGGATAAACGAACTTCTCTTGAAGATCACAAAATGCAGGCAGCCTCACATGGGAGAATGTGGTCCTTCAAGTAACCTTCCCCCAAGATGTTTTAAGTAGATATCCTTCCTTGCTATAAAATATACTTTGCATATGGATATCCTCCATGTAGCAACTTTCATCATAGCTTGTTTGGCTTTGTTATCCAGGCTGGAAAGGAGACTTATTGTCTCTGAAAATCATGATTGTCCATCTGAACCAGAAGAGCTGGATTATCGTCTGCTAATAACTATATTTGCTTGCCATCAAGATAAATATATTTATTCTTTTCTACAGACCATTAATAATACAAATTCAATATGTCAGAAACTACTAAAGTGAAATAAAAACAGAATATAGTTCAGAGTCATAGCCATGTAAGTCTAGAATATCAGTATGCAAAGAGATCTTGTAGCACCTTGCTACAGCTGAGAGAGTGAGATAATGAAGCTGATAGCATAAATTTTCATGGATTAAATCTGAGAAAACTCAAATATTCTTGAGGAAACTGCTCTGGAACTTTGCTGATGCAGCTTGGGATCATCCCAAAGTTCTTTTGATATCCAGATGCCTGGCCAGGCCTATAGTGCAGTGAGGCCACTGCCACCTCTACGATGGCCATAAAGCAAATCCCCCTCAAAGGCTTTTTGGTGAACACTACTTCTCCTGGTCACATGGCTGGGGACTCTGTTGTGACCTCACCAAGAACAATTTTGTGAGCAATGCTCTACATGGGAGCTGCTTCTGGCCAGCGACACAGCAATGTATCTATTGGACAAGCAGACTCTGGATCAAGCCAGATCCATCCCATTCCAGCTCTCCATAACTCCAAAACATTAGGGTCCTTTGTGAACTTCCAGGAAGCTCCAGCGTAAATCCTGTTTTCCTTTGTTTCAGATTTATGTCTGGATACAGCACTTCTGTGAACTGAAATGTGTCCTCCTTAGTAAAGGTAAAGGTTGTCCCCTGACATTAAGTCCAGTCATGTTCGACTCTGGGTTGTGGTGCTCATCTCCATTTCTAAACTGAAGAGCCGGTGTTGTCCATAGACTCCTCCAACTGCATGGAATGCCGTTACCTTCCCGCCAGTGTGGTACCTATTGATCTACTCACATTTGCATGTCTTCGAACTGCTAGGTTGGCAGAAGCTGGCCTGATAGCGGAAGGTCACGCTGCTCCCCAGAATTGAACCTGCAACCTTTCAGTCAACAAGCTCAGCAGCTTAGTGCTTTAATCTACTGCGCCACCAGGGGCTCCCTTGTCCAATTTTATCTCAGTTTCTTAGGTGCTACAATATCCCATTGCATACATAGGATATGTATATGAACTAATAGTATGCTTCAGATTCAGATAGATTCTTTCTGTAATGAATCCAAAGGACTGAAACCTATTTGGGAACTGCTAAATCAAAGTATGTTTTCTCCAAAGGGGATTGCTTATGAATATTTATATCACTGAAAACGAATTAGCAATTTGAATCTGGAAGGACACAAGGACACTTGATTCTCTTTTAAAGAAAAGGAGTATTAACATAGTTTTTATAGATTCTGTGGGACTGGGAAGGTAGAGCTTTCTTTCTTGAAAATTGTCATGACACTGCATGTTTTACATCCATTATCCATCACTCTCCTATTGTGTTTTCTGTGAATTTGGTGCCAATTAACTAGGAAACAAAAAGTTTTCCATTCTTTTTAATTTACTGTAATTTTTATTCCACATTTGTATCCTGATTTTTTCCAAGTTTTTTATCTAGGGACAATTTGATGTACCATTGTCACACAAATTAACCCCCTCTGCCAATAAATATCATAGGTGCAAAAGAAAAGTGATTCCATCCTCCTGAAAGACTTCATTTCTGCCCTCACAAGCCCTGTTGCTTCTTTTCCTTTGCAATTGCCAGGCTCCTTAATTTATACCTACCTCCATACTGCATAGAATTTTCATAGTAAATTGCCATACAAAAAAAGGAATAATATTTGAGAACCGCCAAACCATAAAAACTACTCTTGCATAAAATTTCCAGCAGCCATTTTCTGATGCATTGCTGACTTGATTCCTTCAGACGAAACCAATTTATTCCAATCATTTTTATATTAGTTTGTTTGTTTTAAAAGAAAATTGCAACTGTTACCCAAAATATAAATTATGTTCTATTGAAGTCACATAAACTTGAAATTCCAAACTGAGGCTTCATCCACATGAGCAAGAAACCGCAAGTCTACTGCAGAGTACTCTGCACACTTGTGCATAGTACAGGAGGTCGCCACTGCCCTGAAGGTGGCTACACCGCCCGCATCTAACCCATTTCAGTAGTGGGATGAAGCCCTGACCATCTAGCATGGCTAAAACAGGTTCAGCCCTGCTGGACCACCACTCAAACATTGATTATCCTCTTTCAATTGTCACAGAACCACAAAGCTTGAAAGCTCCTGGCTGTCCTGAGACACCATTGCTGATGTTTGCAAGGGTGTCCATGCAACTTGGAAAAGGGAAGGGGGGATGAAGGGGAGCAATCTCCCTGCTTTCTCCAAGTCATGCAGGTGCCCTTGCAAATGTCAACAAGGGCACCCCCGCATAAAGGTAAAGGTTGTCCCACGACACTAAGTCCAGTCTTTAAAGCTCTGTAGCTGGTGCAACAACAGTGACAGGAGCACCAAGGTAGGTCCCATCCCTCTGTCCTTGCAGCACAGAACCCAGGGAAATAGGACGTCTGTGTAAACAGCAGGGCCAGTTCAGATTCAGAACCAGCATAACTTCTGCTATTGCAAGGTAAAACCACACTGAATGGCCTTTTGCCGTGTTGAAGGCAAAAAGGGCCTGTGTGCCATGTGAATGCCATGGACCGATTCCAACCCATGTCACATTATATGGCCTCTGTAGTTACACCCTGAGGTGTAGTTTCAAAGACAAGGTGTGCCTAAATGTAGCATAAGATAAATACTTTTGGGAGGTGGGGGATAATTTATGCCTTGTGTTTGTTCTGGCATGGGACCCAAAGTGAAAATACAATTTTAAAAAGTTCAAAAAGTGCATTCAAAATGTTACAAAAACAGTTTTATTTTAAAATTAATTGGTTAAAATGACATAAAACATAATTAAAAGGTAACAGCGCACCACTTTCCAAATTTGGGGGGTGGCAGACAACATATTACCTTCTGTCACATGAACTTAGAGCCAAAGGTGTGCCTAAATAAAAAGATGTTTGCCCACTGACAGAAAGAAGGGGGCAAACACTTCCAATGGAAGAGCAAGCCACAGCCTGGGAACAGACACTGAGAAGGCTCTGTCCTGATTATTTGCCAAACATCCCTAGGATGATGTTGAGAAGGAGAGTAAGCCCTACCTTGGAGATATTGAAAATCACACCAGCTCATGTAAATAGACTCTAAGCAACCAACCTTTTCTTTTTCTTTCTTTTTCCGATCCATTTGTTACCTCTGATCTTTTTATAATTTCTTCAGTTGAATGCTCAGCTCTTTATTATTTATTTATTATGTATTTATTTGAAACCTTTATATTCCACCTTTCTCACCCAGAAAGGGACTCAAGGTGGAGCATAACATATATATGGCAAGCATTCCGTGCCGGGACATAAAATAACTATAAATATACACAAACACTAAAATCAGTTATATCTACCTTAAAATCAGTTGTTTAAAAACATCTCAAAACACCATGCTGGCTCCAGTCTCTAGTCTAACTATTACTATCTGCTTAACAAATGACAAACATTGTTTAGTTTGGTAATTATAAGAAGTATGGGAAGGATAGGTTGCTTACCTGTAACCGTGTTTCTCCGAGTGTAAGGTCTGTGAAATTCACACAAGTGGGTTTACTCCCGCGCATGCGTAGAATCTCGGACATACTAGCTAAAAATTAAAGAT
Source organism: Anolis apletophallus (assembly GCA_030556195.1). Taxonomy (NCBI): domain Eukaryota; kingdom Metazoa; phylum Chordata; class Lepidosauria; order Squamata; family Anolidae; genus Anolis; species Anolis apletophallus. The sequence goes on from JARBWK010000003.1 coordinate 78,308,479, forward strand.
TTACATATGCCCCTCCCACTCCCCGCCCTCCCTCATCCCCCACTGTAGCTACCTAGTCAGTCCTTTACCGCCCGACAGCGGCAGGAAGCTAGGCATGACATCAGAGGGGAGGACGGGTGGGTTCTGTGTGTGAATTTCACAGACCTTACACTCGGAGAAACACGGTTACAGGTAAGCAACCTATCCTTCTCCTTCGTGTGGTCTGTGAAATGCACACAAGTGGGTGACTTAACAAGCTTATGTACCTTGGAGGTGGGTCATGCCACACAGGAAAACAGGACGGCTCTGCCGAAAGACGCATCCTTCTTTGCAAGAACGTCGAGCTTGTAGTGTGCTGCAAACGTTGATGGGGTCACCCATGTAGCAGCCTTACAAATTTGGTCAACTGAAACACCCCGCATAAACGCTTGGGATGTAGAAACAGCCCTTGTAGAATGGGCTTTAACGCCAACGGGCAATTCCCTATGGGCTAACTGGTAAGCCAGCCGGATTGCCAGGACTATCCAGGAGGCTGAACGCTGAGAGGAGAGGGGAAGTCCCAGGGAATCTTCCCTATACTGGAGAAACAACTTGGGGGATTTCCTATGGGGAGCTGTCCTATGCAAATAAAAGGACAAAGCCCTCTTAACATCAAGGGAGTGGAGAGCCACTTCCAGAGGAGATGACGGTTTGGGAAAAAAGGTCGGAAGGACAATGTCCTCAGTCATATGAAAGTGGGAGACAACTTTGGGAAGAAAGGTGACATCCGTCCGGAGGACCACCTTATCTTCATGGAACCGAATGAAGCGGGGATCAGATCGGAGCGCCGTGATTTCGCTTGCTCTCCTGGCCGAAGTAATGGCCACAAGGAAGGCAGTCTTCCAAGAGAGATGGGAGACATGACAGGTCGCCATAGGCTCAAAGGGAGGCTTGGAAAGCTGTGAGAGGACTAGTTCCAAGCTCCAAGCTGGAGGTGGAGGGGAGACAGGAGGGAACGATTTCTTATAACCCTGTAAAAACATGCCCACTAGGGGGTCGCTAAACAGGGACGGGAAGCCAAACTTCTTCCTGTACCAGGACAGGGATGCTAAATAGCATTTAACGGAGGAGATGGTAAAGCCCTTTGTGGAGAGGTGGACTAGGAAGTCCAAAACAACAGAAACTGGAGCCGACTGTGGCAAGTAGCCCAGTGGTTGGACAAATTCACGGAACTTGTTCCACTTATATGTGTAGGCCTTCCTAGTGGAAACCTTTTGCGCCGCCTGAATTATCAGGCGGACAGGGTCGGAGAGGTGGGACAGGGCCTGATCCTCCACGCTGTGAGGTGGAGAGATGGAAGGTCCGGGTGTAGGACAAGACCCTGCTGAAGGGAGAGAAGGTCGGGGTCTAGTGGCAGATGGAGAAAGTCCTCTTGAGCGGCCTGTAGGAGGGGTGTGAACCATGGTTGATGGGGCCACCAAGGGGCTACCAAGATGCAGTCCGAATTGTCGGATAACAGCTTCGCCACCACCCTGGTTAAAAGTGGAAGTGGAGGGAATGCATACAGAAGACCCGGAGACCAATGGTAAAGGAATGCGTCTCCTAGACAGTCTGGGGATACGTGAGGTTGGAGTCTTGCACAGTACCTGCGGCAGTGGGTGTTGAGGTGTGAGACGAAGAGGTCTATCTGGGGGGTGCCCCAGTGCTCCACCAGAGAGTGGAAGTGGTGGGCACTGAGCTGCCACTCGTGGGTGGTGGACGACGTCCTGCTCAGTGAGTCGGCCAAGGTGTTCTGTAGACCCGGGAGATGGATGGCTTGGAGGAACGTGTCATGGAGAATGCACCACTCCCATATCCGAAGAGATATGGTGAGAAGGGTGGGTGAACGAGTACCTCCCTGTCTGTTTATGTAGCACTTCACCGAGGTATTGTCCGTGAGGACTTGAATCACTTGGTTGGAGACTACGGTCACAAATGACCGAAGAGCCTTCTCCACTGCCATGAGCTCTAAGGCATTTATATGAAGTCTCCTTTCCTGGGTGGACCAATGACCGCTGATGGTCAGGTCCTGAATGTGAGCCCCCCACCCCATGGAAGATGCATCTGTCGTCAGGGACAGAGATGGTTGTGGGGGGGGAGAAGGGGAGACCCGAGCACACATTGGATCTGTCTGTCCACCATGACAGGGAGTGTAGGACATGGGCGGGGGGGTGGAGGATCATGTTCTGGCTGTCCAGTCCAGGCTGGAACACAGAAAGGAATCACGACTGGAGGGGTCGGAGGCGAAGGCGGGCGAAGGCTGTGACGTTCGTGGTGGACAGTGGACAGGATAGACTGGACAGTGTATGCGGAGCACCGGCCGGTGGCCTGGGTGGCCTGGATGGAACGGCAAAGGTTGAGGAAGCGATCCTCTGGGAGGTAGGCCCTCTGAGACACAGAGTCTATGACCGCACCTATAAATTGCACTGTCCGGGCAGGAGAGAGGTGAGATTTCTCTCGGTTGACCACCAGTCCCAGGTTCTGTAAAAGAGATAAGGCATAACCAATATCAGATGACAACTGGTTACATGACCTAGAACAGAAAAGCCAGTCATCCAAATAAGGAAAAACTGTGACGCCCTGCTGGCGAAGGTGGGAAGCGACAACCGCCATACACTTTGTAAAAGTCCTCGGGGCCGTGGAAAGACCGAAGGAAGGACATTGAAGGACTACGGGGCCCCGTCCACCATAAAGGTGAGGTACTTCCTGTAGGATCGCCTAATCGAGATGTGGAAGTAGGCGTCCTTCAGGTCAACAGTGGCCATCCATGCTCCTTTTGGAATAAAAGGGAGGATGGAGGGAAGAGTGACCATTCTAAATTTACGAGGCCTGATGAATTGGTTGACCCCCCAAAGGTCCAAAATGGGGCGAAAACCACCATCCCTTTTGTCCACTAGAAAATATCTAGAAAAAGGCAAAATTGGAGTTGGTGGGATGGGGTCGGGGAAATTGCCCCCTTAAGCAAGAGAGCTTCAATCTCCTGCAATAATGCGGGAGACGCTTGTGTGGAAACAGGGTTGCCAGGGGCTGGAAAAGAATCAAATTCAATGGCATAACCCCGATGGACAATGTCCAAGACCCACCTATCGGTGGTGATGGACTGCCAAACTGAAAGAAAAGGGGCTAACCTGTCGAGGAACAGGTTAGAAACGGCGTGCTCTATTGTTGGAGGCTCTACCACCTCGGTACTGACCCCTGAACGGAGTGCCCGGACATCTGTATCCCTGCGAGGGGAACTGCGGACGTTGGCCTCCTCTGTATGAAGCGGGGTTGTAGTACCCACGAAAGGGCTGGTGATATAGGACGCCAGCGTTGCCTGTAAGACTGATAGTAGGAGTTGGGCTGATGACTGTACTTGCTCAGCGTCTGCTTCATTTTTGTGGGAGTGCTCCAACTGAGAATCAGTCTCAGGGTTGAAGAGACCAGCCTCATCCATAGGGAGGTTCTCGATCAATGCTCGCTGGTTGGAGGATAACGTAGCGGATCGTAACCAGGCATGTCTCCGAAGAGCAACGGATCCCGCTATGAGTTTGCCCGAAGTGTCCGCTCCATGCTTGGCCAGGTCCTTTTGGAGGGTGGCCAGGGTGAGGGCCTCCTGATGGAAGGCTTTAGCCATAGGCTGTTCGGACACTGGGAGGAGGTCTAAATAAGGGCCCATCTTATTTAGTAAATAAGATTGATAAACACTCATATACACCCGTAATGTGCCATCCTGCCAGATAGGCACGCTGAGGAGTAGAACTTTTTGGCCATCGCGTCTAGCTTACGTCCTTCCTTGTCGGAAGGGACGGCCTGATTGTTCTGGTTCGGGTTCGGCTGAGCGTCAGTCACAATCGAATTCACTTTCGGAAGCCTTGCCAACCATGGTGTGGTGGACAGGTCAATCCGATACAAATTCTCCGCTCGTCTGGACGTGCTGGGAACAGACGTGGGGGCAACACCAGTGACTTTCAACAACTTGACCAGGTAGGGAATGGTCGGTAATGTGGTGGATTGCTGAGCTTGCTGCTGTTCAGCTGATGTAAAATATGGGTCCTGAACCACATCATCAGACTTGGGAGGTTGAATGCCCAAGGATCTGGCTAATCTTATCAGCAAAGCAGAGAATTTTTTGTAATCCTCCTCCTGTTGAGGATCAGCTTCAGGCTCAGGAAGAAGGGGGGTGGGAGTCACATCAGAAGTGGACTCCATATCCACCTCAGTGTCATCGACTGGGAGGTGAGGGGGGGGCTGAGAGGGAGCAGCAGCTGGGAGAGGGGGGCTTGAGTGGGAGGGGCTGAGGGGCTGAGGTTGGGGAGTAAGGGGTGCCACGGATTGCGCGGTGGCAGGGGGCCACGGATAACGAAAACCCTCTGAGGGATAAGGCTCAGGAGGGTAGTAAGGATAGTGATGGAAGTGGGGAGCGTAGGGGGGTATCCATAGGGGATACCCATAAGAGAAGTCCCAAGGGTATGCTCGGTCACCAAGCCCTCCCTCAGAGGGCTCCGTGACCGAGGGTGGGCAAAATCTTCCAGATGAAGGCCCAAGTCAGGAGGGGAACGCTGCACCGCTGCGCGCTGCTGCAGGAGCAAGCACGCGTGTCCTGGCAGAGGCGGGAAGGCAGCAGCAGCTGATTCAGACAAGGAGGAGGGAGGCCGCGTGACGCCAGCATCCACGTGGCGCTGCTCGGTCTCCGGGGAGGGCTGGGGGGCGCAGGGCCAGCCAGTTGCCTCACATTCACATGTGCCATAGTCAAGGGGCTGGAGGGCCGAAGACCAACCAGTTGCCCTGAAATCTTTTTGAGCCAGAGGCTCTTTAGCTTTCTCCTTTAGCTTGCCAATTTTGGCAGCTTTTGGCTTGTCAGCCTTTTTGCTTCTTCTTCCGGAGTGACTCAATGGCTGGACCAGAGGTTGACTCACGGATGGCACTATCAGACAAAGCACTGACAGGGCTGGGATCTCCAGTCCCTGAGTTCAGGGAGGGGGCTGACTCACGGAGCGCGAGTCCTGCCTCCGAGAGGGGAACAAGGCCTGTACAAAAAGGGAGGCCTTTAATTTTGAATCCCTGCTCTTCAGGGTTCTGTTAGAAAAGGTCCTGCATATCTTGCAGGACTGGGGAATGTGGGAATCTCCCAAACAAAGGAGACATTTATCATGTCGATCCTCTTGGGGCAAGGTTGCTCCACAGTCAGAGCACCTTTTAAAAGATAAAGAAGACATATTCTATTCTTATCTGAATAGTCGAGGCAATCCGTGGACTTCTAACAGGAGCTAGTAGTCGGAGATCCTTTCGCTGTCAAGGCGGAAAAAGGACTGACTAGGTAGCTACAGTGGGGGATGAGGGAGGGCGGGAGTGGGAGGGGCATATGTAAATCTTTAATTTTTAGCTAGTATGTCCGAGATTCTACGCATGCGCGGGAGTAAACCCACTTGTGTGCATTTCACAGACCACACGAAGGAGAAATAGTATCTATAGAGGTCATGCTGTTGAAGAATATGGGCCAATGCTTATATCAGGCCACTTTCAACCTCACCAGATGCTGTCATCTCTGAGTCTTCTCCCCGTTTCTCTATGCTGCCAAAACTGAGTCCTACAAAGTCCATCACATGACGCAAGGCAACTTCTGGTGAGACTCTATGGAGTTTTGGCAGGGTAGAGAAACATAGTCCAGCGTGCCTTTGGGGGAGTCAGGTGTTGCCTGATTCCTAAAGGCACAAAGCAGAGGAATACAGGGGGAAAGACAGAACTGAAGAGTAAAAGGACGTGGGATGGCAGAAGACAAACCTTGATGGGAGGGAACAGAGTAAGATGGTTCCCTCCTCTGTCCCCCACTCTCCTTCTGCCTGTCTAATGAGATCTTTAGATATAGTGCCATAATACCTAGGGTTCTTTTTCATAGGCCATGTTGCCTCTTACCGCAGCATTGCTATAATATTGAGTGCATTCACATCTCTCAATAATCTGGGTTACGTTTCAAATGGTTTGAAACATTTACCAGTAAATTCTCACTAGGTGGCAGCAAAAACTTACTTTAGATTTACCTGGTGAGCAACCGAAGGGCACCTTCAGGAACAATATGTGTCAAATATATGTATATGTTTGGATTGATTTGAGAAAAAAATATTTCTGTGTTGCTTTCATGCTCTTTTTAAAAAAGAAATGAGACAGTGTATGGATTTAGTAATGGGACATTGCAAAAGTTAGGCAAACAGCATTAAAACTGGATCATCAGCATTTGCAAGGGTCCTTACCACATAATGCCATGTGCATCCCACTACCTGACTACCTCCTCCTGGTGATTTTCCCATCCATAGCTCCCAATCCCACAGCATTCCAATTCCCTACTTTGGTGGGATGGATCCCTTCCATTTCAGTGCCAGAATCTTAGCAGAAAAGTAACATCAAAGGATCAGATTCTCTTCTTCTCTCTCTCTCTCTCTCCTCCTCACTTTTACCAAGCTATCAGTTTTCCTTTTATTTTATAACTATAGTTATATTTCCTTTTTAATTTTGTTTTGTCCTTCAAAGTTAAAATTGCTCTAAAATACAAATAAATGCATTAAGGAACAATGGTGGTATAAAAAGTAGTATAATGAGGGTACAGTCAAAGGCTGTCATGTCAGAATCACTGGGGTGTTGTGAGTTTTTCGGGCTGTGTGGCCATGTTCCAGTAGCATTTTCTCCTGAAGCTTCACCTGCATCCATGGCTGGCATCCTCAGAGGTTTGTGGGAATGAAACAGTAAATAGTGAACACCACTCAGAAACAGGAATTCCAGACAGCCAACAATCTGCCAGTTAACACCTCCCAAACAAGGAATGTCCCCAGGCAGCAAGATCCAGGCTCTGCAGCTGCAAAGCTACTCAATTGCGAATCAAGCTGGCTAATAGCAATATTCACACTTGCCTCAAACAGGCAAGAGTTTTTTCTCCCATCCTGGACATTCCACAGATAGATAGATAGATAGATAGATAGATAGATAGATAGATAGATAGATAGATAGATAGATGATAGATAGATAGATAGACGCCCCACTTGCCTCCTTCCCACAAACCTCTGAACAAACTTCTGAGAATGCCTGGCATTGATGAAGGAAAAATGTCAGGAGAGAGTGCTATTGGAACATGGCCACTCAGCCCAAAAAACTCACAGCAACCCAATATGAACTATGATCACATTGCAGCATAACTGCACAATGGGGAAAAGGTCCAATATAGAAGGTGTTCAACTCAATATTTAACCACCATTGATGAAGCTTCAATTAACTTGCAGGTTTGTGCAATAAATTCCTGACTTCCCAATTTTCTGGAGCAGGAATTTTTGAGCCAATTATTGGAGAAACAAAAAACAATACTTGAATATTCCCAACCTGACAGTACAAATATAGGAAATTTGCAATTCTCCAGATGTTTTGGGACTCAAACCCACAGGCAGTATTAGACAGTGTGGTCTATGGTCAAGGTTGATTAGATTTGTAGTTACCCAACATTGAGCTAAGGGGTCCTCCTCTTCACACTAGTAAAACCATTTAAGATCTGAAATGCTCATATGAAAAAGGAAAGGGGCTAATGCATTTTTTTCTTTTTAACTAATATTTCAAATCTTTGTTCATCACATCTCAATATAAATCATATTTTGCCAATGCATTCAGGAAAAAAATACATAAACATTTCTGTCTTATCAACAATATACTTATATTGTTATATTCAGGCTTTTGTTAGCTACTGAATATAAATAATTGGACAGACTTCTACCGTTGTGCATGATGCACTGAAACTCATTCTTCTGTCTGGAAATTACTTCTGTGTTATTATCTAATTTCCGCCTTTCATGAAATACAAGCTTAGGCTTGGAAATTACATTATCCGAGACACATACAACAATCTTGAGAATCTTAAGAGGAAATGTAACGCAGAGACTTCTTGATCTTTGCTACATACATTTTGAGCTGAGCTGTGTTTTCCTTAAAAATAAAAAGCCTTTGAAATTACTCTGAGAGGGGGTAGAGGTGGATGCAACATACAAATAAGAAACAGATTTGATTAATTAAAAGGAAAGTAGATGAGCAGAAGAGACATTTTAGGTATTATTTTGGACTTGCAGCGGCCTTTGGCCAAAAGCAATAAAAATATTTCAATTTCGGTATTATTAAACATTATTATACACACAGCTTTAAGGAAGTCCATCATGCCATGGTGAAGATGATCGACTATTAAAGGAAATGCCAAGTGGGTAACATTTCAAGTAGTTGTCACCTAACAACAGACTGCCTATTAGAAGTGTGCACGATATTGTTTTGGTGTACTGTATTCAGAGAATTTGGGAAATTTGGCTGCCAAATCACTGAAAAACAGGACTGGTGGGAGGCAACCAAAGCCTTAGCTGATACAGATCATAGCAGCCTGATCTTTTCAACAAATGGGGGGCCTTTGAATCTTAGCTTTGTTTTTAACAAATTGCTAAATTTTCTGTATTATGATGTGTTTTACTGGATGTTGTGAGCCGCTCCGAGCCCTCAGGGAGTGGCGGCATACAAGTTTGAATAATAAATAAATATAAACAAACAAATAAATAAAGGGGCTGAGTGGCACTCTAACTCCAGTGTTGATGGTGATTGGGAGTGCCTTTGCACAGTTAAAACTGGTGCACCAGCTGCAACCATACCTCAAAAAGCCAGACTTGGCCACATTGGTCCATGTCTTAGTTCCATCTCGAATGGATTACTGCAATGCAGCCTATGTGGGGCTGCCTATGAAGATGGTTTGGAAGCTTCAATTAGTGCAAAGATCTGCAGCCAGATCACTGACTGGAGTGGATTGTAGGGAATATATTACCTCTCTGCTAAAGCAGCTTCATTGGTTCTCAATTTGTTTCCGGGTCCAATTAAAAGTGCAGGTTATCACCTATGAAGCCCTACACAGTTTGGGTCCTGCCTATTTACACAACCTTATTTCCCCTTATGAACCTGTTCAGCCACGGAGGCCCTCCTCTAGGTCCTGCCTCCATCAGAAGTGAGGTTGGTGGGGATAAGAGAGAGGGCCTTCTTGGTAATGGCCCCTCGACTTTGGAATGCCCTCTCAAGGAAATTAGACAAGCGTCCACCCTTACAACATTCAGAAATGAATAGGCAACTTAGCTATTTAAACAGGCTTTAACAATAACTAATTACAACAATCACCCTAATCCAGGGGTGCACACACTTTTTCAGCATGCGAGCTACTCTTAAAGCAACCAAGTCCAAAAGATCTACCTGCCCCCGCCGCCGTGTGCTCCCATGCACTCTCGCTGCCACGCGCTCTTGCCACCGCGCGTGCTCCTGCTGCTGTTTTCCACCTGCGCAGCGCTTCTTCCGCCTGCGGAGCATTGCAGGAAGGAGAAAGCACGAGGTGGGGCATCCAGAGGGAGCGCTCCGCCCTGCCTGCACAGCTGCTTCTGGATGAGAGAGAGGCAGGGCACTCCCTCCAGAGGCCCTGCCTTGTGCTTCCTTCTTCCTGCAATGCCCCGCAGGCGAAAGAAGCACAGCGAGAGCGGAAGCCAGCAGCAGGAGCGCGCATGCTCGCAGGGTGTGCACGCGCATGGCAGGAGCATCCCATCCGGCTGGTGAGGCTCAAAGATCACCTGGAAGAGGGCCGAAGATCTACTAGTAGCTCCCGAGCTACCTAATGAGCACCCCTGCCCTAATCAGACAGGTCTTAAATGGCTTTTATAATTATAACTATAATCTGGATCCTCAAATGATAAGAATGGCTGGTTTTAAATGGTGTTATATAATGTTTTAATAGGTTATTACAGTGTTTTAAAAATTGGTTGTTTATATATGCTTATATCGTTGTGATATATTGTTTTTATTACTTAATATATTATTGTTGTTAATGTACGCTACTTACTGTTTTGTCTGGTTGTAAGTCATCCGGAATCCCTCTGGGGAGATGAGGTAGGGTACAAATAAAGATGATGATGATTATTATTATTATGACCTGAGGCAGAGGCAGCACCTAGCAGGTGCGGCTCCTCCTCTTCTTTCTTTCCCATCAGGCTCCTCCATCCCTTCCTGAAGCCCCCACCTCAGCACCTGCTTGAGTCAAATGGGAATTCACTTTCCCAGCAACATCGGTGTGGTGCAGGCATTGAAAGAGCCTCTGTGCTCCCCCCCCCCCCCCCAGGGCATAATGGGGGTTGCAGTTTTCTCTCTCTGGGTTTCTTACTTGCTTTTTCAGCCAATCAGAGGCCTGGTTGACTGTGCCCATTCTCCTCCTTTCTTGGGAATTCAATTCCCAGGACCCACTCTTGTGGGTTTTTTTCCAAATAATAATAATATGGTAAACACTTTTTTAAAAATTCCCTAAAGTAAAGCATTCTGAAACTTGCAGTCATAAATGTGGCCTACAAGTGAGACAAGTTTCATGCTGATGTGCCTAAAATGATTTAGAAACAAACCTCTAAAGTTCCCCCATTGCGCTAATGGACCAAATCTTGCTGGAACCAAAACTAAACCCTCCAACCAATTTTGGGAACTTCCCAGTAAATGGGACCAGGGGGCAACTGAGAATGGGACTGGTGGTAGCTACAGCAATAGCAGTGATTAAAACAGGAGTGAAGCAAGGTGGAGGGAGAGTGATCTCCATTGCTTTTCCCACACCCTACCAAAGGCCAGGGTTGCTAACTATGAAGAGGCAGGACAATATGTGCAAAAACATTTAAATCCAGGTGATGCACAAGGTCTTAGAGAAGACCTTTTACACATATCACCCATGAATTTGTCCACTTTGTACAAAACTTTATTGCAGCCTTTATGGGTTTCTTAGAAATGGCACAATGAGCAATCTTCTAGGGAACAAAGCTCTGCAGGTTCTGCAAATGTCAGAAAACTCAAAATTATTGGAGTTGGCATTTAAGTTATGCATTTTGTTATGTTTCTCATCTAAACTGAGTTAATCCCTACAGAAGAAAGGAGATCTGAAGGGAGACACCTTCTGTTGGTGACAACTTGTAGGATGATTCAATTAGATTGGATGCAGACAATCCAAGTACTCTTGAGTAAATGAATGCTTCTGTGCAGCCTAACTTCAAGATTCCTTATAGTTAGTCTATTATAACACAATGTCATATCATACTGGTCTGAACATGTCATACACATGGACTATATGCTTTTGGTTAGAGTTGAGTCAGAAATCATTCTTCACTAAGAGTGCACAAACTCCTTTTTCACATGATCTTTTAAGTATAAGGAAGACATGGAAAGAATGCATTATTCTTGTTATTCATTGCTTGCCATTCATTGAAAGTTCCCCACAACTCAGATTACTAAACAATTAGCTGGAGTAGCATGAACCACCCTGTCTACCAAGGTTGGATTGCCAGGCCTCTCCTTCCTTCCTTCCCTCCTTCCTTTCTATTTCTTGCTTAATCAATTAACCATTCCCTACAGCTCTGCTTGCACAATTTTCTATCTCATGAATGAAAATTTCACAAGGGCACAGCTGTGCTACAAACTGAATATGAAATGCAGTTGCACAACCGTACAGCTGTGCTCTGCTCTGTAGATACTCTATTTTTCCCATCCTCCTCCTTTTCTGAAAGTATTACACAACACAAAGCATTAGTGGAATGTGCCCCATCAAACATCTCACTAAATTCAGTAAAACTAGTTTCCAATATATAAACCTAATGTGATGAAGTCATATGGTTTGCTTGCTGAGCCCTTTGTTCAAGGTTTACCTACCTGATAGAAATTCATACCTTTGGCTTTTTAGTAAGGTATATTTATAACGGCATTCCATTCATTCATGCCGGCCACATGACCTTGGAGGTGTCTAGAGACAAAGCCGGCTCTTCGGCTTAGAAATAGAGATGAGCACCACACCCCAGAGTCGGACACAACTGGACTTAATGTCAGGGGAAAACCTTTACCTTTACTATATTTATAATAATAATAATAACTTCCTTTTTTTTTACCCACCACCATCTCCTCAAGGGAACTCGAGGCGACTTACATGGGGAAAAGCCCAAAACCAAAGATAAAACAACGGCATTAAAAAACAATCAAATAAAAACAAAACACAATCACATCAGCAACAACATTAAAATGATATCATGGCTGAAAAACAGAATCGGGCTGGGTCTAGGCTCAAATAGTGCAATGAATTCTTAAGTGGAGCCAAGGGAAAGTGCAGCATTCAAGTGTGCCAATCTAGAAACAATACCTTGGCAATAAAGTGTCGAGATTGGTGGAGTGGGCCAAGCTAAAGTGCAGGAGCGTAGATAGCATCAAGTCATTCTCTGGTGAACCGCTTAATCAAAGGCACAACAGAATATTTAACTTTATGTATGACATACGTACATAAGTGACCATACATTTTACTTATTAAAACTAATGCTTAACATTCTAGGCATTTGTGTTGCTAGCAAGGGTGGCATAAGTAGCCTTTGTGGCCAAATTGCTAGACAAGATAGTGTCAGGATATATTGATGCCCGCTGGTTGTGATGGTATCTCTCCTCTTCCAAATATAAAACATCACTGGATTATCAACTGACTGTAACTTCAGCAGTTTTTTTTTTATGTCGGAAGCAACTTGAGAAACTTCTGTTGTGAGAGAATTGGCTGCCTGCAAGGATGTTGCCCAGGGGAATGCCCAAATGATTGATGTTTTACCATTATATGGGAAGCTTCTCTCAAGTCCCCATATGAGAAGCTAGAGCTTGACATACAGGAGCTTACCCCGCTCCGCGGATTCAAACCTCCAACCTGTCACTCAACCAATCCTGTCAGCACAAGGGTTTAACCCATTGGTGAAGATAGGAAACTGAGGACTAGTCAGGATCATAATTTAGGTGGCACAAGTTAGACAGTACCTCTCTTCATGCTGCCACAATGAAATGTTGCTTATGAACTTATGCCATACCAGTAGTACTCCCTAAATTGGAATGAGCATGAGATGGCAGTAAGAATATAACTTCAATGTCATATTCCCCATGATACATTGTTGGTCTTATTCTCCTACTGCCATCTCATGCTTATCCCTTATCCCAGGAAGTAGTTGTGCTTTGTGATCCCGTGATGACAGCTAAGGTTCAGCCATGAATTTAAGGGAAATTTTGTCACAATAAATGTTGAGTAATTTTAACAGCACATTATCACTCCACCAAATATCCATGGAACTGATAATATTAAACAAAACAATGAATTTAAAATGTATATAATATTCAAGCCACTATATAGAATAAAATTTATGAAAATAAAAATTATTCTGTAAAGTAAAAGTTCAAAAAAGCATTTAGCATGACTTTTAGCACATTTTGTCGTTGTGCACCTTGTGTTAGGGCATGTAAAAAATCAGTTGGTGAGTGTGCTAACTGGAAATGCAAAGCACAACGCTGATTGATTGACCATGGCCAAAGAGCTAGCCGAGCCTGGAAGTTTTGTCAACAGTTACAGTTTTAGGGTTTTAGCTGTGCAGGAGCTGAGAAAGAGGGAGGGGGGAGGGGAGGGGAGGGGAGGGGAGGGGGAGGGGGAGGGGAGGGGAGGGAGGGGGAGGGGGAGGGGGAGGGGAGGGGAGGGAGGGGGGGGGGGGGAGGGGAGGGGGAGGGGGAGGGGAGGAGAGGGAGTTCTTACTTCATGAGCTGCTGGAAGAAGATCTTCCACATAGACACCTAAATACCATTTGAATCTCTCTCAAAAAGACATTGTGTGAGTCAATGCAACTGTTCACATGATTATATATATGTTGCTTTGGATTACAAAGAGTAAACTTCTTGTTCTTTACTGGTCATCTGCATGGCCTTCAAGGCCTTGTATAGTCTGGGGCCGGTGTACTTGAGGGACTGTGTACTCCCATATGCTCCCCAGAGATCTCTCTGATCAGAAGACCAAAACCTGTTAAATGTTCCTTCTATACGGTCTATCCGTTTGTCATCCACTAGACAGAGAACCTTCTCTGTCGTGGCACCGAGCCTGTGGAACGCCTTCCCGGCTGAAGTTCGAAGGATTAAAGAACTTCCTGCTTTTCGCAAGGCTTGCAAGAAAGCTCTTTTCTGGCAAGCGTTTCACCTCCAGCCACCTCCCTAGGGTGCTGATAAATAATATTGCTTCAGTGGTCTGGTATTTTTATTGTTTTAGTGTATTTTAATGATTGTATGCTGATATGCTGTAAACCACCCTGGGCCTGGTTGGAAAGAACGATATACAAATTGAATAAATAAATAAATAAATAAATGGCATATTTTTCTTTCCCTGGATTTTCATTCGGCCACAACCTGTACCCAGACGTGGCACTGAACTCAGGGTTTTGGGGGGGGGGGTTGGGGGGGTTACTTCTGACTTGACCAGGAACCTTATCACGTTAAAGTAAAGAATTCACCACAGATCTATCAGGGCCTGGTGGGGGGAACCCATTGCTCAATGCCCCAAATCATCCAGTTTCCCTCTTACCCAATCCCATGAGAGGAGGCATTCACCACCCAGCTCCCTCCACTGTTTCCAATGCACCATGGGAATCCATGGCATACACCAGTTCCACTTTTGCCATGCAGCCCCATTGTAGAATGAAAGCCGGTGGGCTCTGTGGCAAAAGTAAAGAGGAACAGGCATATGACAGGCAATTTGGCCCATCTGATGAATTTGCAGGCTGCCAGGTGCCTGCCTGTTATGGCTGGATGAAGGCAATGAAAGGGAAATATCAAAGATTCTGAATTCGGAAAAGAAAAAATGGGAATGGAGTGGGGAAGGTCAAAGTGGGATGGCAGGAAGCAAAGTAGAACAGCAGAAGGGAGGGCAGGAAGGAGAAGGCAAGGAGGAGAATGAGTGGTGGGTAAGAAAAGGTGAGAGCCAGTCAGCCAAAGGTTCCATCAAAGGAAGTTCCCATCCCCTTCTTTCCTCCCCACCTATCTTCTTTCCCTCTCCATTCTCTCTAGGACTTCATTCCACACAGTCTTCACTCTGTTTCTCTGTACTGCTGAACGGAGTCCCACAGAGGCCATAACATGACATAAAGCCACTTCTGGTGGCTGCCCACGGGACTCCATTATGGAGTTGGGTGCTACCTGATTCCCAACCAGAGAAGATGAATGGAAGCAGGGAAAGAACGTAGGATGACTGCCATCGCTGAATATGGAAAAGCATGGGACTTCAATGGTAGGGAACAAAACAGGATGGTTCCTCTGCTTTCCTTTGTTTTTCCCACCCCTCGTGGGATGAGGTCCTATCTATCTGTCTATCTATTTATCGTACTCGCAGCTAACATTTGGCAATTGACTTGTTGCTGAGAAAATGATTTTAGTGAGGTGTAGAGACAACAGTAAAGTGGTTTGGGTGGTTGAACTAGAACACTAAGACATGTGGGTTTAAATTCCTATCCAAAGAATAGGGGAAAAAATAACCATCACAGACATACAGTTTCAACTTTTTGCCCCCCCCCCCCCCTTTTTTAAAAAAAAATTCCAGTGGGAAATCAGGAAATAAGATAAATGTAATAGTATTTGAACTGAGGTCTGTATCAAAGCTGGGAACACACCCAAACTGAGGTATTTCACCTATAATAGAAAGCCTTGGGGGGGGGGTGCATTTAGAAATAGATTATGACTCAAGAGTCATCAAAAGGATTCCAAAACCAAGAGATTGCTTTTAATTGGGTTCTTACAGAGTTTAGGAAGGTAATCCTTTTCAGAAGCTAATTTCTATGAAAACTTCTAAGTGCTGTCGATTACAACAAAACTTTTCCAGTGCCCGGAACAATTAAAATCAGACCACCATTTGCTAAAGACTGTGTAGGTGGTCTGCTTGCAAATCCTTTGTACTCCTCCCAAATAGTCCAACTGTCTTTTTCTTTCCTTTCTCTCCTTACATTAAACTGTGCAGTCTGCAAAGAATACTGCCAGTGCTCATTGCCAGGAAATCATGAGAATGTATGGATTTTTCTACTCAAAATAAATATAAAAATACAATTGAGGTGCTGTAAAGTACTTACACATATGAAAAAGTCTTCATTCCTCCAGTGAGGAAGAGACAGCCCCCTTGTACAATCCCGGCACATCTGCTGTGCCAGGGCAAAAGTCTGCCATGCCCATTACAGTCATGTTAGGAAATCTAAGTCATAATTCTTGTGCAGATTTGACACTGTAGACATCAAAGCAAAAGCAGGATGTCAGATGCCAACCATAAAAGTTTCTCACACTTAGATACTTGGAGCTGTCATTGGAATGTATTTTCACATGATGTAATACAATACAAGTGAGTTGAATCAGGAGGTTCCAGGTCCACAACAACCAAATAAAAAGAAATATTTGAGCCATGGAGCCTGTGTGGCATACTGTTTTCAGCATTTGACAATAATAATAATAATTATTATTATTATTATTTCTTCTATATTTTATTTATTACCCACCTCTACTTTTGGCTTAAGGTGAGGCACACCATAATTAAATACTACGAGTCTTGAGACCAAGATTGAATCTCTGCTCAGTCATAAAACCAACTGGGTGACCATGGGCAAGTCATATTGTTTCATCTTCAGAGGAATACAATGACAAATCATTGCAAAACTAATCTTGGCAGGAAAGCCCTGTCATAGGTTCCCTTTAGAGCAGGTATGGGGAAACCCAGGCCTAGGGGCCGGATGTGGCCCCTTGGGCTCTTTTCTCAGGCCCTCCTCTCTCACACCATCCTATCCTTCCTTCCCTCTTTCCTTCCTCCTTCCCGTCCTCTTTCTTCTTCCCTTCCACCCTTTCTTTTTTCCTTCCTTCCTTCTCTTTCCTTCCTCCTTCCTTTCCTCCCTCTTTCTCCCTCCCTCCATTCCATTCCTTTCCTCCCTCTTTCTCCCTCCCTCCATTCCCTTCCACCCTTTCGTCCTTCCTTCCTTCTCTCTTTTCTTCTTTCTTTCTTTTTACCCTTTTGTCCTTCCATCCCTCCATTTTGTCTTTTCTTACTTCTCTATTTTCTTCCTCCTTATCTCTCTCTCTCTTTCTCCGTCCATCCTTCCCTTCCACCCTTTCATCCTTCCTTCCCTCTCTCCCTCTTTCTGCTTCCCCTTTGTCTTTCCTTCCTTTGCTTTCCTTTATCCTTTCCTTCCATCCCACTTTTCCTCCATTCCTTCCTTCCTTCTCCCTTTCCTTTCTCATTCCCTTCCCTTTTGTCTTTCCTTCCTTCCCTCTTTCCTCCCTCCTTCCCTCTCTCTCCTTCCATCGTTTCCTTCCACCCTTTTATCTTTCCTTCCTTCTCTCTTTCCTTCCTCCTTGTCTTCCTTTCTTCCATCACCAGGCAGCCAGTCATCCTAACCGGGAGTGCTAGCATGCAGCCCTTAAGTTAGTTTGTCCATGCTTGCTTTAGAGTCATCAAAGGTTGGAAACAACTTGAAGGCTTGAACAACTTGAGGAGTTCTTTCTCCCATTCTGGACTTTCCACACAGATACATAAATCCAATTTTCCTCATTTCCAACAGACTTCACAACCTCTGAGGATGCCTGCCACAAATGCAGGAGAAACGTCAGGAGAGAATGCTTCTAGAACATGGCCCTACAGCCCGAAAAACCTAGAACAACCCAACAGCAATACATTTTAACCATGGCATCAGCAGCATAGATTATTACTGTTTCAATCACTTTAATTCCACGTCTTGTAATATAAAAGAATCAGAATTTTGTATTTAAATCTGAAGAGCTTTCGGTGAGACATCTGTAATACTTCCCCATTTTGTTTATATAGCATCTTTTATTCACAAAGTACTTTGTAAGATGTCAATGTGTGTTTGACTGCATTTGCTTACAATTATTCTCATTGAGCCTATACTAACAAACTGAATTCTGTAGGGATAAATGCAGGAAAAATCAAATACACGCATGTAGGATTGCTGAGTGACATCTGACTTCACAGTCGTTCTACTGGAAGCAATCTATGGGTCTTTTACAGAATATAAGCTATGCATAAGTTAATGGTTTCGGGGGGAAATTAAACAATCCCCTGCCAAAAAAATACAATTCTAGGCTTCATTGATCGAAAGATCCGGGATCCAGGGAAGCAATAGTACCTCTCCATTCTACTCTGGCTTGCTCACCTGGAGTCCCTTGCGCAATGTTGGCTACACAGTTTAAGAAGGGTATTCATAAATTGGAATGTAGCTAAGGGAAGAAAACCAAGATGGTAAAAAGTCATGCAAACCAAGCCCTGAGAAGAATGTTTGACTTGTAGAAGTGAAGAAGTGAACTATTAAGGGTTGTGTCAAGCAGATTGTTAGATAGTCTGATTGAAATCTGAGGGTTCGTGTATGTGCATGTATGCATGCATATGTTTTTCAATTTGCCTGTTGAAATATTTGCTTTCTTTAAATGAGGTATTCCTGGTAACTTATCTTAACTGATAGGCAAAAAATCCAAGAAGAATTGGGATTTTAAATCCCACTTGCTTTTGGGATGAAGGCCACACAGCTGATCTCAACCCCAGGGTTTTGCAGGAGGTGTGCTCAGATACTCACCCTTGCTGAACATCATTTAGCCATCCCCCCTTTAACCCAATTTAACCTGGGTTATAATGCATTTATTTATTGATTGATTTGAACTTATTTGCCGCCACTCCCAGCTGGCTCGGGGCGGCTCACCTATCAATCACAGTAAAACAGTTAAAAACATCACATTAAAACAGCATCATCACATTTAAAAACATTAACAATAAAACAGTTTTAACAACAAGAGGGGAATCCAACAATATTCAGGACCCGAAAGCTTGCCGATACAATAATGTCTTGCAAGCTTTCCGGAATGCTGGAAGGCTCTGAAGGGCATGGGTTTCGGAGGGCAACGCATTCCAAAGGACTGGGGCTATGATTGAAAATGCCCTTCTCCGTGTTGCTGTGTAGAAGGGCCATCAGACTTTTCCCTGAGTCATGCCATGTAAACGTAATCTGTCAGAACCATTTTCTGCTTGTTCATTGGTCACCATGTGAATATATTATGTGGGGATGCATTGGTGCAAAGGGTTAAATCCTTGTACTGCTGAACTACTGACCTGAAGGTTGGTAGTTTGAATCATGGGTTGGGGTGAGCTGTTACGCCCTGGGTCCTGCTAACATAGCAGTTTGAAAACATGCAAATAGATAGGTACCGCTTCGGCAGGAAGGTAATAAACGTGTCCATGCAGCCATGCTGGCAATGTGACCAGGAGGTGCCTATGGACATCAGGCTCCTTGGCTTAGAAATGGAAAGGAGCACTTCCCCATGGCTAAAATTCAGCACCATCTCCAGAAGCCAGAGATGGAAGAGGAAGCCTTTACCTCTGTTCTGTGTATTTGTGTGTCATTGTTATTTCACTGTATTAAAAGGCATTGAATTTTTTCTTATCTGTGTATGTTATAATCCGTTCTGAATCCCCTTGGGGAGATAGAGTAGAATATAAATAAAGTGTATTATTATTAAATTAGATGGCAGCAAGAGACAGGTGGATTTTGCTTGAAAAAGGTTGAGAATTCCCGCTTACTTAAGGCCCCTCAGAAGGCATACATACCCCAACATTACACTGTCATATGTCACTAATAGTGTGCCAGCCAACATTTTGAATTGCTGCAAAATTGTCCCCTTTAGCCTAATGGAAGAACCAGGTCCTTCCCGAGTTGCACATGAGGAAGAAGGAAGGAAAAAATAGTAAGAAGAGATGAGGAGGATAATATAGCATGAGTTTTACCTCGATGCACACAAAATCTGCACAGCCACCCTCACTCACCTTTGTCTGCTTATGATCTAAGCTCTTAACAATTGGACACAAAAGGGCAACAAGATCACAGTTATTTTGAACAAAAGAGCAATGGACCTAAGGATTCACTGCTGGGGAGAAAATAGCATCCATTGATTTGTTTTCCCCTCTTTCTTTGTCTTTCTTAGATATGCCAATGCAAACCACTTTGCTTTAAGAGAGGTAAATGCATACAATATGCTTGACTTACCGCTTCACACAAGGGAGTGATTTCAGGTGGGGGTAGGAGAAAGAGGGATAAACTTTTTTTTTTTTAAAAAAACCCTCTTTGGTTCTTGTTTGCTTCAAATGCTATCAAAGGATAAGTAATGTGTGGTGTTTGTGTGAGAGAGAAAAAACAAATATGATCAACAACATAGGAAAGGATTGCTGAGATAAAAGCACTGGGCTAAAGAGGCCAACAGATCATGCTTGCAGCTTCCCATCAAATCAATAGGAATCATTCAGGCAGAGTGGAAGCAGAGTTTACTACTGTATATTTCCATTTGGGGAATACTTTTGTTGGCTTACAATTCATTAATACACCAAAGAAAATGGTCCAAAATGATAAACTACACTGAAATAGACAACTAATTGTCTATCAGGGGTGCTCACACTTTTGCAGCATGCAAGCTACTTATAAAACAACCAAGTCAAAAGGATCTACCTACCCACTACTCAGAGAGCCATAAAAGCAAAATATTTGGAAATGTATTTCAGTGAGAGCCATATAATATATTTTAAGACTGAATTCAACTAAATGTGAGTATAATAAGCCCCTGAGTTTATTCATAATAATAATGATGATGATGATATTCATTCAGCCTCTGCTGCTACTACTACTACTAATAGTAACAACAACAATAGTTTCCTAGAGTAGAAGGAGACCTCCAAGGGCCATCCAGTCCAACCTCCTTCTGCCATAAGGGAAAAACACAATCAAAGCATTCCTCACAGATGGCCATTCAGCCTCTGATAATAATAACAACAACAACAACAATGGGTTCCTAGAATAGGAGGAGACCTCCAAGGGCCATCCAGTCCAACCTCCTTCTGCCATAAGGGAAAAACACAATCAAAGCATTCCTCACAGATGGCCATTCAGCCTCTGATAATAATAACAACAACAACAACAATGGGTTCCTAGAATAGGAGGAGACCTCCAAGGGCCATCCAGTCCAACCTCCTTCAGAACCTGGGCAGCATCGGGAGCCTGCGGGGCGGGACTGAGCCCTCCTCCTGCCCTGCCTGCGATCTACCAGGATGCCCTACGCGATCTACCAGTAGATCGTGATCTACCTAATGAGCGCCCCTGGTCTATCTGAACCCCCAGTGCAAGCCACACTTTCCCAAAGAAATTCCAAATCTCTGTTTTCCTCTGCAATCTCTCTCAACATTGTAATGGGGAGTCACATCCCATAACTTAATGTCACCATTTGATGAAGAACTGCAGAGAAAATGGAGATATTAGTGGGGTGACATCATGGGGTGCTTCTGAGGGTAGGGTATTTTCATATGTCTGGAGGGGATTTCTATGTGGTTTCAAGATAAAAATTGTCTAAATGTCATGCTAACTTTTTTCATTTGCGGGGTTAGTGGACTGGCTCAGATTGGAACCAATCGTAATGTCCACATTCAACCCAAAATTGCTTAACACTGGTTTAAACTAGTTTACCCTCACATTAAGGACTGGAAGTCCCTGAATGTTGTCTGAACATCCAGGTTCCATTTTTAGTCCACTTCATGGTAAAGGACTGGTGTAGACAAGCCCTGATACCTTTATATGGAAGTGGCCATTATAAGGTAGTTTTCCCAATACATGAATGTACAGGCAAATAAATTGCCTTCAGACTGAGCATTAAAGATGACTTGTCATCACCCAAGAATATGACCCTTCAAGCAAGCTCTGCTTTCACAACACCTAGACACAATACACAGAACAGCTGCAAACCTGTCATAACCCACAGCAAGTGTAGTTAATCTATGCTTGAGTCATGATATTGCATTTTACAAATGTTGCCTAATTCAAGACCCAAATATCTCTAAATGGAAAAGCCATGCTCCTCTTAGAATGTGAATTCAGACATCCAGTCAGTCTACATATTACTTTGAAAGTGAATTTGATCATACCTTTGCTTTAACTCAGAGTTAAATTCAGAGTTTAAATACATATATAATGTATTTTTAATAATAATAAACTATATTTGTACCCCACCACCATCTCCCCAATGGGTTTGAAAGCCCAGGTCATCCCTCCCCTTCTGAACAGGGCCGTTCAGAAGGGGAGGGAAGACCTGGGCTTTCAAACCCAGAATCCAATCATTCCCTCCATGCATTCAAATCGAGATACATTCTAATGACATATCGCACTGCTGTTTCCTGGTTTAGATTCCCCAGGAAGTCAGTATGTCAGCTCAGGTTTCCTGCCTCTCTCCAAAACAAAGAACACTATACAATGCACATGGCCTGCAGCAATGCCCAAATAGCCGTCCCCGCGCCACACCCGGGGCTGTGCTCCTGGGTGCGCTCGCCCGCCAGCAAGAGGAGTGCATGCATCACAAAATACTGGCCTCCATCCGCCCATGGGCAGTTCGCCGAGGCCGCAGCTCTGGCCAACAAAGAGGACGCACCTGGCAGTGGGCCAGGTAAGGGAAAACCCTTTCCGAAAATGGTGATTTCTTTCCAAAACATGGCAGCGGTGGCTTCAAATTTGGTAATTCACTACCGGGTTGCTTACAGCAGTTCATAAACAGTTCAAAAGTTATTTAGAATTGAATTTAAAACGACTAAGACAGCAATACGAGAAACCTAACCAGGCCTAATTTATACATGGCTATATCATGTCTCCTCTCGGCCTTCTCTTCTTCAGACTAAACATGCCCAGCTCTTTAAACCGCTCCTCATAGGGCTTGTTCTCCAGACCCTTGATCATTTTAGTCACCCTCATCTGGACACTTTTTAGCTTGTCAATATCTCTCTTCAATTGTGGTGCCCAGAATTGGACACAATATTCCAGGTGTGGTCTGACCAAGGCTTATATATCTGTGGAATGTCCTGAACATAGCATATTATTTGAGAACACCAGCCTGGGCATAGCATATTATTTGAAAACACAGAAATGCTGGACTACTCTAACAACTACCATGTTGTTACTACACAGAGAAGCCAATGAAATCCACAAGCATGTGAACAATTTCAACAGATAGGAGGAAAACGGAAAATGAACAAAATCTGGCTACTAGTACTAAAAAAACTCTAAAATTATAACAGTAAATAAAAAACAAAACTCAAACACAGGGAAACTCCAGAGAAGAAATAATCAGTGACAGCTAATCACCTCTCAATGAAGAATTCCCCCAGGCACTAACAAGCTACACCTAAGAACTGTCAGGCCATCAAAAGCTAATCATGATGGCCAATTGAAATATTTGTACCTAGCTACAATAGACAAGAGTTATTTTTCCCACCCTGGACTTTCCACAGATATATAAACCCAATTTTTCTAGTTTCCAACAGAACTCACAACCTCTGAGGATGCTTGTCATAGATGCAGGCAAAACATCAGGAGAGGATGCATGGATATATAGCTTGAAAAACCTACAACAATCCAGTGATTCCTGGCTAGGAAAGGCTTCAACAATACACTATTTAAAAATATTTCAAAAAGTGTTCTTTGAGATTGATATGGCTCTTCACAGTTCAAGACTTACCTGTGCAAAATGCACATATTTTAAATAGAAAACAGTTTTTTTTCTGCACAGAAAATGCTACTGTCTCTGTAAAAATGGCACACATAAATTTTGTGCAGAATAAACCTGCTTGATTTTCTGATTTTCTTGTAACAACAAAAAACTAAAATTACTTGTTCTTTTCTTTAATAACAAAATTAGCAAAGATTTACAAAGTTGAAAAATCCAAAATCTGAAAGATGCCTATATTTCATGTTATGCATTTGTTCCGCAGGTATAGAGCAAGTCAAATAATTTTGAAATCTGAAGAACAAACAATATCATTGAGCATCCTTCCTAAATGTTATCAAAATTAATTTTAGCTTTATTTCTATCACTTGGTGGTGCTGCAAGACTATTCATCAGGCTCTTCTTTCAGTACCAACATTTTATTTCCTCTTTGTCCAACACAAAAAGCTGGAATTTTATTAGCACCATTTCCCCTATTAGGACAGTATTTATTATTGCATGTGAAAATGAAAACAAAAAGAAACTATACTTCTCTATTCTCAAAATGTGAATAGTCAGCATAATGTGCAGGTGATGACAAAAATGAACTAGCGCTAGCATTGTTTTGGAAAATCCTATTTTCCCCCTTCTTGGAATGAATGGTTATAAATGTTGATGGTAGACTTATCCCCATTTTTTTTAGTTCAGGATTATGTCCTGGGAAAGGGGGTGGGGGCTGTCATCCTGTTAGTGACATAATACAATGTGTGTTTCCCTTTTGGTAATGGGAGTTGAAAGACTTCAGCACCTCCACCTAGTGATCCACTCCCTGAACTACTTCCTCAACAAGGAAGATAGGGGTAGCCTGAAATCAAGGAAAGGCCACCTTCATAAATCCCAACCAGTTTACCAGCTGTTAGGATTTCTGAGAGCTGAAGGACAAAACAATTGGGGACCCACAGATTGAGAACCACTGCTTTAGCCTAAAGTGGCTGGTCACATTTAAGTTATAGATAACAGAATTGCATTCCAGAAACCAGGATCTTTTTGGAAACATGATAGATTGTGATGTGGGTTTTGACAATTCACTAATATTCATATTTTATGTTTAATGTATAGAATACTATAGGCTATATAAAAACTAGAATTTAGAAAGTAAACACAGGTTGATAGAATTACACTCGTTGACTACAAGGCAGAATTAGACAAGTTGACTACAATAATTGTAGAGCTATTTGCAGTTTTCCAACCTCTCCTCTTCCTGCTGCTTTAGTTTGTATGGAAATTCTTTCAATGATAACATCCGTTAGGTGCAGAATCCAAGAGCTGCATGGTGTCTTATAACCTTGAGCAACCCTGTGAGAAGCAAGGGTAAAACTGAGAGTGGGTATACCATCTGCACAGCAACCAGTCTATTGTCCACAACTCTTTCCGGGGGAAAGCTAACTAGTCATATACTTTACTAATGATAGGGATAAAATGAGGGTGGGGGTCATAGTGAGATGGTTTAGGCCTATAAATTTAGAGCAACCTTACAAAAGTCCTCTGTTCTCAGTTACAACTCTCTGCTTAGCTGACATATCAATTCCCATTTTTCATTAAAATACTGCTGTATTTTGGGTAGTATCCTGTTAGACCCAATTTGAGAAGACTCAAGTAATCGATACTTAAATGGTAAGGTAACACATAGGTAAACTCATTGATTTTATGGGCTTACTCTTGTCAAGATTAACAACAGAATCTAAGGCCCCTTTCACACAGCTGAATAAAATCCCACACTATCTGCTGTGAACATGAATACATGGCAGTGTGGACTCAGATAACCCAGTTCAAAGCAGATATTGTGGGATTTTCTGCCTTTAAATTTATGGTTATATGGCTGTGTGGAAGGGCTCTAAGATATTGAGTCAGTTGTCAGCTAATATAATACACCAATATCCTCATCAGTGATGTGAAATGTGTGGGCCACCAGATATTATATGTCCTCAACTCCTATTTTCCCTAACCAGGAGAGCCAGTGACAGGTGATGTTTGAACTCACAGCAAAACAAGTCCTGGGGGGACATAACATTCCCAACCTTTGATCAATAGAGACTGGGAGGAGCTCTCCCACGATCTCAGACAGAAGTCCTTGCTATTAATTTTGTACAAGAATCTTTGCTGGAACTGTTAGTTAATTATTATTACATGAGGTCTTATACATTCAGAGAATCGACAGTCCATTACACAGTTTCTGCACTTTGTCTGTTCTCTTCAAAACAGCAGCTCACACAATGACCACCCAAGTGGGAATGTTTCATTGATTTCCTTCAGGGTTTTCAAGAAAAGTTCAGATAAGCAGTTCCTGAATGAAGCTTGTTGACGTCCCTTTTGGCAGTGGTGGGGGTGAGGAGGTTCAACTGCATCATCCATTGGCGTTTCTCCAATTCTATCTATCTGTGACTAACCCAGCATTCATTCACTTCCTGACTCTCCCAGTGCTGTAGCATTAGCATGCTTTGAAGTTTGATGATCCCCAACCAAAAATACCCTGGCAAAACTCTCTTGATGAATGCTTCAAGCATGTCATTCAGATGCCCTTTGGTAACCTACTATACAGGGGGTTTTGTAAGCTCTAATTAGTCTAAAACTGTCTGTGTGCGGGCTTAAGTGTCACTCTTCCAGCTCACTTCAGTGGTTAACAGGCTTCATCTACTTAATTACTGACTTTATTCACTTGCTCTAAGAACTGTATATTATTATGGGTGATTGCATTGTACCCCTTTTATCGTTGTTTATGGAGAAAGCCAGTGTTAAGTGTACAACTGAATTCGCAATGGGTGGCTTTGTGTCCCTTCACACACACTGTTGGAACTTTTTAAAATCCTTGTAATTTTTAACTATTTCCTCCCCCCCCCAAAAAACCCCCCCTTGTTTTATTGATGTTTATGGCCTCTATGCTTAACTGAATAGGTCCATTCAGTATTTAGAAATTCAAGGATGGACTGTAGTGTGTCATTGTAAATGCATTTTTCAAAAATGATTTTATGATAGTCTCTTGTCACTTTTAAGGAATACAACTTGTTTTATCAGAGCCTGGAAAATATTCAGAATGGCTGAAGGTTTTGAAGAGTTAACACCCCTCAAAGTAACTTGCCTCCGCTCTATTCATTATTGCTGTTGACACACACTATTGGTGTAGCAGCTTTGTTTACAAATTAGAACTTGATTTTTTTATATAAAAAAGGATTTACTAAATTACAGCTCTGAATTGGCTGTTTTAGGGCTTCAAAAGAGAGGTCATGATCAGCAATTACATCTAAGTCAACATCTGTAACTACTTTTTGGAGGTATTTGATTCAGTTTTGATAATTGAGACGGCCTAATGGAAGCCTTTTTTCCTTCCAAAATGGTTATCTTATTTAGTCCCAGGCATGTAGCTAGGGGAGGGGCTAAGGGGGCTTCACCCCCCCCCCCCAAATTCTCAGGGTGGTCTGCGAAAAGGCCTTACTGGTACATTATTTAAACTGTTATGTTTATTCATATCATGATCTGATCACCATGCTTATTATATCCCACATTAATGGGGTTATTGGGATAACAATACAAAAGGTTTGCTAGGGTAGACCCTCTTCCACCCAGTCTCAGCCCCCCCTGAACCAAACTCAGCCCCGAATCAAAATCCTGGCTACGGCCCTGTTTAGTCCAATTCACTTCTGTTTAAGGATTTTGCATATTGTATGATTTTGATAAGCAGAATGAGGGATTGAGCACAAAAGTAAGCAACATTTTAATCTTCTTTATTTATGTATTTTAAAAAGAACCTCTTGGTGTAACTTCTAGAGGAGAGCTTTCCAAACTGTGTGTCAGCTGCAAGTATGTAGGCATGCCATGCGAATGTAATGAGAAACCTCTGAGCTTTTATGAAATAAGCAGTAAATGATATATGTTTAAAATATAAATGAAAGGTTTTCATGAGATATGATGTGTCCCCATACATTTCGTCACACTTGATATTAGCCAAAAGGTCGAGAAGTGATACATATATTTCATTATTACAATTTATGTATGCGTCTGTATCTCTTATAAGAAGTTGGTTTAATCCCTGGTTTGCTAGTAAAACTGAATTACTGTGTCATGAAATGATGCGTGTCTAAGAAGTGTATCACCAAGATAAAATGTTTGGACATTTCTGCTCTAGAGATTTTTAAAAGGGAAAAATGGAAAGAGGAGTAAACAGATTAGTCAAGGTTATTCTAATGTAGCACTATGCCAGTTCAGCAGAGATATTACTAGGTTTTTATAGGATGCAGCTATATTTTTGTGTTTGTGTTTTTCAAATTGTTGGAAAGGCATTAATGGGTGTGACCTCCCATATTTTAATATGTGTTTATGCACATTTTCAAAAATGTATGATTTTAAATACATTTCTTCTTAAAATGACAACATGTTGCTCATGTTGTCAAACATATTTATTTTAACTATATAATTATCATAAGCCCTGAAATATAAAAATGTGTCAATGTCTGTTCTCAATCCAGGACACACAGTTCTGGAAAATCTATATTAAAAACCTTGGCAAAGATATTGTCTCATACATCTTAACTCAGAAGGATCTGGACAACGATTGATGGACCATCAAAGTTACAGCTGAATCCTATTTTCAGAAATGTATTGATTTCTACCTAATCACTTTACCACCCATGATGTCGTCTGATGATAGTCCTAGAAAGCAAACATACTGTTATCTCACAGGGGTTCAGGGGTAGAGTCAATTTTATGTGAAGCAATAAATGAACAGAATACAAACAATTATGGTCAGCATGGTCACTTTGGGGTAGAACAGGGGGCCAAACATAGGTTTGAGGAAGAATCGGAGAAGAACTCAGCTGAAATTTTTACCTTTTATGGGGTCGGAAGAGCAGTTTCAGAGCCATTGACTTTTCCTTTGTTTCTCTTGCAAATGTCCTCAAAGAACATTGCGACCTGGCAAGATATTTTGTTTCCCATCTGACTGGCAACTCAAACTAGCAAGAGCACAGTAGTAAATATACCAACAGATGGGTGTGCTAATGCATAGAAAAGAGAAATGTGTTGGATGCAGATCTAATCATGACTCATTACTAACAAGTCTTACTGATTTCTAGTGAATTTATTCAAAATATGACCGAACATAGATGCAACCCAGTATTTTCTGTTTTGACTAGTACGGGTAGAATAAATGTATAGTTACACTGATTCAATTTACAGAATTCAGCTTTTCTCTATGGAAATGCAATTCTGAATTTTGTTGTATTTTATTTTGTTAAAAAGGATAGATAGCTTTGCCTATTAGTCTTTGGGATGGGTATCAAATAATTAATGAAGTATGAAAATAAAACATAAAAGTGATTTAATATAACAGCAGTGAAAGATAGAAATCCATCGATATCCTGCTGCTTGGATATCATTCCCTCTCCTCACATGTACATGCTGTGCCTTCAGTTATCCGAGCAATATCGAGACTAATTGCCTACATTTATGCTCCCTTTAAAAGGAAAGAGAATGAATTCAGTTACATCAAACATAACTATATTTTCTGAGCTCAGAGTGATACATATTATACTTGGTGAACAGAGATGGAGAAATTTGACAATTTTACATATGTTGAGTTTTTCTTCACTCATGTTTATGATAAATATTCTTGGAAAACAATTCTGACCCCATGCCACTGGTGAACTGTAATTATTTAAAACTATGGTAAATGTGATTTCTAGTGGACTGAAGATGACTAAAAACTTTATCCCACTGAACATGTCAAGTGTTTGGAAGAGTAGATTACCATACAGCTCAGGCATACTCGATTTTGAAATTAAATGTATGATTTTCCTACCTCTATTAGAAGACCTGGAAAGCTCTCCTGGCATGTAGAAATGATGTGCCAGAAGAGAGGGGAAGGAGAAAAATCCCCCCGCTCTCCTGGCACATCATTTCTATGCGCCAGGAGAGCTCACTGGGGCTTCTAATAGAGGCTATGTAAGTTTTTCTTAGATTTATAAGGAGTCTTGGGGCTTGGGGTGGGGCCTCCACAGGTTATCTCGGGCTAGTCCCAAGAGAACATGTGGGGAACACACTTTCTGGAGTGGGTGTGGGCAGCCCCCCCCAAAAAAAACATCCACTTTTTAAAACACAGATGCTTTGGGGATAAAGGGCTGTCTGGGACCGCCCTGGGAAATTTCTGAATTTCATAAAGTCGTAAGAGTGCAGTCCTGTATACAGCTATTCTGAAATAAATCTCACTGAATTTATTGGTGCAGTTAAATACAGGATTGTACATTACAAGAGTGGAATAATAAAAAAAATAGCAATAATCAATAGATTTAAAGGTTTGAGCTTGAAACTGAAGATCTTTAAAACCAATCCATTTTGTTATTTAGGGATCACTTGGTTCAAATTTTAAATAGTTGTATTAAACAACTCTCCATCAGAAAGTCAGAATTACATGTGGCTTCTTGTTTATTGGTGATGAACTGTTCTCTTCACAGTGTTGAACTTAAACTCGATGCACATGAGCTAATCATCAAGAGCTACATTTTAAAAAAAACAGATGTCTTATTGAAAGCAGAAGCTACTTTTGGCTTAGAGGCAAATGAGCACGAAAAAAACAAAACAGAAGAATTGCTTTCACCCGATATCTTTAGATATCACTCTGCAGCTACAGAAGGGCTTGGATTCAGCTGAAGCTGAGTGATACGATAAACAGGACATTATAATAGGAAAGACATACAACTCGGTCATTCTGTACATGTTTTGTGGAAGACAGTCTCACTGTGTTTAGTGTAGGCAAGCTTAAATGCTGCTTTAGGCCATACTCTTAATATACTCCTGACCACTGAACTATTTATCACCTTCTTGCCTTTTAAATCAACTTTCCATGACAACAGAAGAAAATCTTAAATCATGCAGAGATATTTTTCATTTGTGTCATTTCATTATTATTTTTTGCCTGTTGTTCTTATGTTGTTGTTGTTAATGCTGCTGCTGTTGTGGTGGCAGTGTGCCTTCATGTTGTTTCTGACTTATGGTGACTTTAAGGCAAACAGGGTTTTTTGGGGATAGGTGTTTGTGATTTGTCCAAGGTCACCCAGTGGGTTTCCATGTGCAAGTGGCAATTGTGCCGTAGTCTCCAGAATCATAGCCCAGTGCTCAAACCACTATACCACACTGGCTCTTTTATATTTGTTGGGAAATATGAGAGATAGTACTGGATCAGTTGCATCTGACAAGTAGGTGATAAAGGTACCACATTAAGTGGGGAGGCAAATTTTGACTGAATTATGAGGCCATTAAAGAACTCCAGGAAGGCTGAGGAATGTGGAAGGAACAACAAGGGATGCTGAGAACACTGAGAGATGAGGAGTGCGTTGGCTCCCCCTGGTGGCCAGAGTTTGCCTCTGTTTGTCTATATGTTCTGTATGTGCAACGGCAGGGATTGTCTGCTAAGTATGTGTACCTGTAATCCACTCTGAGTCCCCTTCGTGGTGAGAAGAGCAGAATATAAATAAAGTGTACTATTATTATCTAGCTATCAGAGTATTCAAATTGGCCAAGGCAGAATCTGAACAAAAAGTCCATGGACACATGTAGAGAGCGATACATACATATACAGTCTAGTAGAGAAAAGAAAACAAGTTTGATCATTGTAAAAGAAAGAAAAGTAACTTTACTTAATATTTATTCATAATCAAATATGTAGTCTAATAGAGGAAAGATACGCAAAAATGGAGTCAGATTAGAGTGATGCAAGAGAGTTGGTGTGGAAAATCAAACAAACAGGAATTCAACAAATGTAGAAATTAGCTATTGTTATATATGCATGCAAAGGTTTTGAACCATCACCTGAGTTTAGCAAGTCCCAAGCAGTCAATGGAATGGCAGTTGAAATGTTATTTTCAAGAACACAGATTGCATTTCACCAGAATGTAGAGTTACACATTTTGAAACTCTCCATTTGGCCACACAAGCATAAATGTGGTAGTAGCCTTAAAGTTTCCATAGGGTTGGAAACAACTCAAAGGCACACAACAACAGCAATGATGTATAAATTTTAAATTTGGAAAGAACTTTTAGATAATCCCAAAGGTACTATGCCCTTTTCTGTCCAGCTTTTATGGGCTGGATTTGGTGGTAGTTTCTCTTCAGACATCAAGGAGAGTGCTTTGTTTATAAAAAAAATTTCCAGTGGATACAAAGTCCAAAAGCTTTTTTCTTGTTAGGAAAAAGAGGTACAATGTTCAAAAGTGGGGAGAGTACATTATCAGTTATGGGTGATACTTTAAAAAAAAGTACATTTCATTGGGAAGGCAGTAGCAATTTACAAATAAACCAAACTGAGGTTTCCTTTTCCAGTTAGATGTTTTGCTACAATAAAATGGTAGCCCTCCCATATTCCATATAAAGAAGCCAACAACAGTTTAGCCTTACTTTAGCACAAGTTATGGGATATATCCCATTTCCATCCCCTGCCAACCTCCCTCCTTTTCTACTGTCCAGTCCACCTCCCAAGCACCTGCTGGTTGAGGAGCCAACCTCACTCTTCCAAATGGTAGAACATGCCCTATCATCATCCATTATTGTGTCTGTGTGTGTGAGAAGAAAAGATAAAGAAAAAAGAGAGGGAGGTGAATTCCTGCTTAGGTCTGCAGAAGGAAAATGCTTGTTAAGCATCTGCCACTCTTCAAAGTATATGACGGATGATGAGGTGCTTGTGGTTTGTTGTTCATGAGTTATGCAAGCATGATTTTAAGCCTTATGGACAATTGCTCAAAATAGGGTTCTGGTGACTTGTTTGAGCTTTGACGCTTTCCTCTGTACACTCCTGGCAATTTTTATTTGCAGACTATGGGGAGAGAGACTTGGCTAGTCCATGACTCATCGTCAGTTGCAGGGAAGAATTCACTTCTGACTCATTATTTTCTACAAAGTTTTTCAAAAGTCATTTTAGTGCACCCATTAGAAGTATGTGTTGGATGTATATCAAATATGCGATAATAATTGGATTACAATTAAAATGTTCCCAAGCAAAGGAAAGAGAAAGGTTAGTCATCTGTGTTGGTTGTCTTTCACCAAGATACCACATTAAGTAGACTTAACATACTGTATTTTTCCTTTGAAACAGTCAAAGACTTAAAAGATTGGCTAGAAATAGAACAGCGTGAACAGAGTTTGTTGCTTTATTTGGGACATGCTTTTGTAATACTTAGAGAATATTTCACCCAACTTAAATGGTATTTCTTTGGCAATTTTGGACCAGGTTTACACTCATTGTCCTGGTGTTTTAACCTGGATTCCTTTCCCAAGTTTCTTTGCCTGAAAAATGGGCAAAGTCACATAAAACAACGGACATCTCAAGGTTTAAATGACAGTTTATTAAGTTTCCTGACATACCATAGGATGCACCAATCACAAACTGTAAATGAATGTGCTTTTGAACCAATAGGATCTTGAATCATAGTTTTCACCAATCACAGCAAGTTCCCACACTTTCAACTATCTGGAAAATATTTATAAAATGTCCATACTTGTAAGTGTGAGGCATGCCTGATTTGGGATTTCATTCTGTAACCTGGTATCCTCCTTGACTAATGATGCAATAAAGATCTCTGTTCCTGCCTTCATCTCTGTGCATCTTCATTTGGAACATTGAAGCCAGGCATGCCAGGGATCCAGACCTTGAGGCTACAGTAGCAAAGACCAGGGTCAAATTCCCTCCTACCCAAACACATTGTTCATATGTTTGGGTTGGGGGGAAGATGTGGCGTTATTGTAGTATGTAGTTCTTGTTTTTTACCATTTGTTCACCACTTTGAGTTCCACCCATGGGGGAAAAGTGGGATAAAAATAAATTAATAATAATAATAAATCAATGGTTATGGAAGCTTCCTGATTGACCTTCAGTGAGCCATATACTCTGATCCTCAAAGGACGGTAAAGGCAAAACTCCAGCTGAAAAATATTACCAGGAAAACTCCACAATGGGTTAATATTAGGGTTGGAATAAGTCAAAAACAACTTGACCAATCTTGATAAAATAGTAAAGAGTAGAGACATCACATTGGCAATGAAGATCTGTATAGTTAAAGCAATGGTATTCCCCATTGTGAGAGCTGGACCATAAGGAAGGCTGAGCGAAGGAATAAAGATGCTTTTGAACTGTGGTGTTGGAGGAAAATTCTGAGAGTGCCTTGGACCACGAGAAGATCCAACCAGTCCATACATCAGGAAATAAAGCCCGACTGCTCATTGGAGGGAAGGATATTAGAGGCAAAGATGAAGTCCTTTGGCCACATAATGAAAAGACAGGAAAGCTTAGAGAAGACAATGATGCTGGGGGAAATGGAAGGAAAAAGGAAGAGGGCCTGACCAAGGGCAAGATGGATGGATGATATCTTTGAAGTGACTGACTTGACTCTGAAGGAGCTGAGGGTGATGACGGCCAACAGGGAGCTCTGGTTTGAGCTGGTCCATGAGATCACGAAGAGTCTGAAGCAATTGAATGAATAAACAGCAACAACAACAGGCACGCAACAGCAATAGCAAACACAGGCAACCTGGTGAATGGTAGAGTGGTGGCAAATTAAAGTGGGAGCGGGGCATGCACAGTTTCTTTGGTCATCTTGCAAAAATGAGGTATAGTTGAGGAAAACAAACACAAAAGCTGAAAATAAATACTGTGAAATAAGGCAAGAAAACAGAAGTCTCTTTTGTGTGACTTTGGGGAAAAATTCAGTATAGCACTTATAAAAATGGTGCAGCTCAAGGGAAGGAGTCCAGATATTGTCAGAAAAAAACATTGGCTAGAGAATTGGATCCAGACATAAGAGGAGGCCAGTGAGTTAATCAGGTAAAGGTGGTTGCTGTTATATTCACTGTGAGCTCATCTGTGCCTTGCCTACTTAAATCAGCACTCCAATAAATACAGCTCAGGGATGTCTACCTGTAGCACAGATGTAGTGAGTATGTTGATCTCTGGATAAGGTTCTTTCTTTCTATAGATATAAAGTTTTGTATCAGCACTGACAAAGATGTGTGTGCCAGACACTGGAGTCTTAGCATCATGCTATTTTAAGTCTCAGGCAATTTAGCTTATTAAAACAACCCATTCCAGGATCCCATAGCATTGCGCAATGGAAATGATGTCAAACTGCATCCATTCTAGAGTGCAGATGCACCTTACGTGGCCTTGGGGAAAAATCCCAAGACAGACTAATCCTGAACACATTGATGTAAATCAGATTTACATTGATGAAAATCAGACAATTGCCTGTGTGTTTATTTGTATTTCACACATTTGTGTCCTGCCTTTCCTCCAAGGAAAGCTCAGAGATCGATTTTCTCCCTAGGACAGCATTCTCCACCAGAAGCCTAAGTTTGAGTAGTGGGGGCATCAGGGGCAGTGGGGGCAAATATCTGAATTACTACTCAACCAAAGTTGAAAGAGGAATTTCCAAACACAGCAGGGCTTGCTGGTCACATTTTGAAGTAATCTACAATGCCAGCGAAAGGGTGAAGAGTCCTTATGAGGTCCACAGTCTAAAATTTAAACACTGAAATTACCTAATTATTCCACTGACATTGAGTCTCACAGCAGCTACTTGGCACACTTCATGGATGGAAAGCTATTAAAATTTAGAATTCCAGCTTACAAACACTGTATATTTATCTTTGGATACTTTCCTTTACTCAAGGGAAATTAATCCAATTAGTCAATATATTTTATAATTGTGAATTATCATATGCCCCATCCTATCTCCCATCATTCTTCAATAGCAGTCAATCTAACGTTGTTTTTGTGATGGTGATAAAATTGATAGTTTTCTAACTATTTGAATAATTAAAACAGTTAAAAATCATGTGTATATTGGATGAAATCATTAGGCCCTGAGCATGTTAATCAAATGCTAGGTTTGAACCAAAAAACCTCCCACCCAGTCTCACCTAACTTCATCAGCAACACCGCAACACTACATATTTTCAGACTGCAGCTTGGGTTTTGTTATTGAGAATTCACTCAACAAGTATCTATATCTAGCCACAGCTGCCCAGAGAATATGACCTGAATTCTGTGGATAATCCCAGCTAGAGTAAACCCAATTGTTAAATTAATCCCATTGATTTAATGGATTCGCAACAGAATTCAGACCCATGTCTGAATTCTTTGCGATTTATGTATTTGTTTCAGTTGTACATATTGTTGTTTTATGTCTTGGTGTTGATTCTAATTTACTGACACCCTACAGTGACCCTATCATGGGATTTCGGAGAGTTCGATTTGTTCATCAAGGCTTGCCTTTGCCTTCCCCTGAGGCTGCAAGAGACTGGCTTGCCCAAGGTCCCCCAATGGTTTTCTACAGCTGAGCCGAAGTTTGAACCCTGTTCTCCTGAGCTGACACCAGGCTGTCATTCTCTTCCTTTATACTTTTTTTTTTGCTTTGTGTAATACACTATTCTCTTAAAAGAAATCAGTATACAGTGAAGCAATACAAACTGAAAATAAGATTCTTTTTTTGTGGCATTTATATTTCAACCCACTGCAACTGAGCTCAAGATGGAATAAATTGTACTTCCCTTCACCAATTTATCCTCACAACAATTCAACAAGATAGGTCAGGTTAAAATTAAGATTGTCCATTGAGTTTCATGGCTCTATAACAGTGGTTCCCAACCGTTTTTTGACTAGAGACCACTTGACTGGGACCACTCTCCAACATTAGTACCAAAAGGGTTACGAATCAGTTTTTGGTCAACTTTAGATTTGGTTTGGTTATTTGGGGTGCTGATTCAGAAAATTGCATTGGATTGACCACCTCATCTCTAGTTTCTGATACAGAACATATGCCATTCAGTAGTTGCTATCTGCTTGCCCACAGAAAACCATATTTAATAAACCTCAGCACTATAAGAGAGTTTTGCGCAACCAGTTACTCTCATTGCAACAGTATTTTAGTTCTTGCGGACCATATTTTAGTTTATTGTCGAAGGCTTTCATGGCCGGAATCTCTGTGGTGTTGTAGGTTTTTTCGGGCTATATGGCCATGTTCTAGAGGCATTCTCTCCTGACGTTTCACCTGCATCTATGGCAGGCATCCTCAGAGGTTGTGAGGTCACATTTTAGTTCTTGCGGACCACTTGGTGGTCCACAGACGACACGTTGGGAACCACTGCTCTATGGATACTTGAACACAAATCTCCCAAATCCTTACTACAAAACAAATAATGAGACCCACTGTTTCTGCTGTAATCAGTTTTCATTATTATTATTATTATTTCTTGCCCACCTCTCCTTGTGGCTCGAGGCAAGTTACAACATGGCTAAAAATACAGCTAAAAATTCATTGTATAAAATGCACATAGTAACATGTTCAAGTTCAAGTTCACTTTATTATGGTTAATGACCAGCTTGGAAATTAACATGCATTTCTAAAAAATACATATATTAAAATTTACAGAACAGTTATTAAAATATATTGTAGACACTAGACGTGAGTTTAAAATTCATGATTAAAACTGACTGGTAGGCCTGCCAGAAGAGATAGGTCATCAGGTGTGTTTTAATTTGCAACAGTACAAATTTACCACAGTACAAATATTATTTTCCATGTTGTGTTCTGTTGCACTTTTTTTCTTATAGCAATTTAACTTCATCAGTATAGTGGCATGAGATGGTTCTTATCAAACGGTTATAATTGCTTTGTGATTGAGAACCTTGGTATTCATTGATTAGTGGGGTGAGGGGGGTACCACTAGAGCCAACATTAATATATATAGAAAAATGGTGGCAATTATATATATATCATTGCCACCATTTTTCTCACTTTCGCCTAAACTCCATACAAGATTCACCAGGTAACAGGAAATTTGAGATATGTCAGATTTTAGCCACATATTCTCAGGACTTAGATATATTTCTGGATGACACATCTGCGTTACCAATACCTATAAATATAGGCCATGAGTGGGAGCCCTGTGTCTACAATGATTCAAATCTCTTCTCCTTATGCTGTCTAAGGATACCTCAAATGAACCCATTAGCAAAAAGGAGAGCAGAGGACTGTGCTGACTTTAATATGTAGAGCAAACAGGGCTGTAGTAAAAAAAATATACAGAGACTAGGAAAGTTTCCTTTGAATTACATCTCCAAGAATCCCCATCCACCACAACCTTGAAACTGATAAACAATTCCCCTGCATGGCAGACAGAACAAAGGCAGTTTAACCTTGGCGCAAATGACATCGTATGCATTCCTGATTGTATATGCAGAGGCAAACTGAATTTTATGCACTTCAACACTTGCAACAGGTAGGTTTTCTTCCCTTCACCTGAGGACAGCAGACTATTTTAGAAGTGCAGAACAGGTTGTATATATGAATACACATCTCTATCTTCTAATAGGGGGGCAATTGCAGGGGTTTCAGAGAAATGGTCTGAGTGTTTCCTCCTGCTTACCCAGTCACTGAAATTATGGTCTTTGGTCACAGTTACACTGGTTATTAAATCTGGAACTAGTGGAGCAAAAGTGCTCTGAACTGACCCAAGATGTGACTACAAGCCTTTTCTTGAACCTGCTGCAAAACCACACCAGCCTCTCTGGACCATCACCTCACCCTCTTTGCCACTCTCAGCTGGCTCTGTCTACCCCATCAAACAGGCAAAATTGCCAATCATATGATGCTCCTTCTTCATTTGCTGCCTGGAGCATGCCGGCTTTCATCCCACAATGTAGATCTATTTCCAGTGGGGCTCCATTGCACGAGTGAAGAGGGAGCATCATAAGTTGCTGCTACAGCAACTCAGAAGACTTCCTATGTTGCATAGGCAACAACAAGAGAAAGCCAGACAGTGGATGCTTCCCCCATAAGATGGAGTGATGGGATAGCCAGGTGATATGGGGCATGGGGTGACAGGTTCCCCATTCCCCATTCTAGACCCTGTCAGATTCGCCATGTTGTGTGGTGAATCCTGGTCTTAATATGATGAGGTTCTGTGTGAGCTCCTGGCCATTAGGGCACTTTGTGCTGGCATCTGCAAAGGCATATGCACAACCAGGAAGGAGATGACTGTCTTCCCATTTTCTTCCTTGTCATGTGGTTTCCTCTGTTGATGTCACAACAGAGTGCCCAGGAGCTCTCACTGAGCTTTGCAGCTGTCTGGGAATGGCAATGGAGGTAACATGACCATGAGTGATCCCTTTTTAGCTGTACTGTTGAGCACAAGGAAAGGTAATGGTGACTGTGTCTCATGTTGATAGCAGGCTGCTCTGTATCCGACCAGATCCAGCTGCCCACCCTGCCCCAAATATCTGGTGTTCTAAGCACACTTTGCCTGAAGTGGAACAAAGACACGGGGCGATGGAATCCAGCATTCTGTACACTCAGAGGACTACCACTTGCTATTAGTAAGACGGCACCATCTGTCTTCCATTCTGCAGCAATACTTGTTCAATGCAGACAGTACTTGGTGTTCTATCCCTTTTCTGTATCCCAATGATTCTATTCTGCCAGTGAGATCTAGCTGGATCTGTCTTTCCAAAGGGAATGCTGCCCGTACAAAAACATATTGCCTTTTGTCTGGTATTAGACAATGTACCAGTTCTACATTTTCTGGGTCACCTTCATGATAATCAGCTGAGCAGGAGGGTTCTCAATGCCACAATTTTGAAGTTCCCAGGCAACAATTTAATTTAAGTAACAAATTATGTTTTCGATTATAACCGTGCTAGCAACAATTTAGGGAACAATAAACTACTGTCAATATTGTATTCTACATTAGCTACTTAGTTAATATCTCCTGGTTTGACACATACGTATACACACACTCCAACCACCTTTAGAGACAGCAGTCAGACCTGGTGAATGAGGTATTTTGGCATCTAATCTGGGTACAAGAAAGATAATATTTCTATCCAAGTGAGTACAATGTGTCAATGAATGCATCCTCTTGTGCCACCATCAGAAGTTGAATGGATCGTCTTTGCCAATTCAGCTGCTAGTTCTTAAGGTGGACTGGGATAGTATTTACAGTACATATTTCTATAGTATGACCCAGGTTGGTGTTGGATTATGACTATAGAGATCAGGGTATGAATCCTCACTCAGTCATGGAAACCCCTGGATGACCTCAGGCAAGTCCACCCTCTCAGGCTCAAAGTGTTATCCAAAACTGGGACCCCTAAAAGTGAAGGCTCAGGTAAATGACCTCTAGTTAAGCTTCTCAGTTTTATGGACTTGCTGGCTTCTTCTTTTTCCCTATCTCCACATAATGGGCTCAAGATACCATAATTTCCTGTTTACTCAAAGAGTCTTCTGCTTTCCAGCCTATAACTTTAATTAAAAAATTTAAAGTTAACTTTTTATCTATACTTGTTATAGTTCGAGGGATGAAAAGTGTCTAATGTTTTCCCTTTGTTGGTCTGCAACTGTTCCATCACATAGTCCATGAAAAGAGTTAACAACTTTTTTGAAAAAGTACTAGAAACGGAAATCCCCTGTCAGAAATGACAAGTTTGATCCAAGTGAAATCATACTATACTTCAAGGGTTTGGCCTCTTTCTGGTTTCGACAGCTGCTTACACATCTAAGGCTCATTAATATAAATAGAATGGTCATGCTTGAGCCTGCAAAATGCATCACCACATTTCATCAATTAGTCTGAGAGAATTGGGTGTGCTAAAGTGAAAGTTTCTCTTGCATCAAAATGACTTCCAGGCCCTTGAGGCATAGGGTTGAGGAGCTTCCACTAAAGGAATAGTTGTGGTTTCCAATAATCCTCAGACATCTATTGACTGTTTTTAAAAACCAAAAATCATACTTCTCATGCATCCTGTAATTGTGGCTGATGTATCAAGTCTGGGTAAGAGGGTTGTATTAGATTTTACACTGGATCTAAGTCATTTAAAAAAATTTTTTACTGCTAACTGGTTCTTAAAACTCGTGTTGTGGATTGAGGATTCTTTGTCAGTGCACTGTAATCTGAGAGAAACTATTAAAAATCCACTCCTTGGGAAAGATGTCTAATACCTCACTGCATCAGCAGCAACCATCCATCAAGCAACAGTATATGTGCAAGAAACAAAGTAGACTGGGCATTTTTTCATCCAGATCAACACAGATTTCTTTTGGAAGATCTAAGGTCACTTACAGACAGCATCAAATTCAAATTAAGATTCAAAAATTTGGGTTTTAAAAATGTTCTCATGTAGATATTGCCCTTTCCCTGCCTACGCAGTGGGCGGGGAAAGGTTGTTAGCTTCTCCCACGAAGGGAGATGATTGGTTCCATGGCATGGAACTTTCCAGGGAATAGGCGGAGGCTGCCTGGCACATTGGGGCAGCCTCCTGCGCCATTCGTGCTCTAGGCATTGACCCACCACTCCCGCCCGGTTACAGTATAGTCGTCGCCTTAGGGGCTGGGTAGGAATTTTTTCCCCTTCTATGTTAAAAAAGAAAAAAAATAAAATAAAATACAAAGCGGGGGGGGGGGGGGTTGCCTACCCTGTACTGTTACTGGGACTTTTCAAGGATGGTGGTTCTATAAATAGGACAGCGTAAATAGTTTAAGGTTAGCCATAGACCCATATTCTCTCATGCACTTCTCAAGGTTGGACGGGCCAGTGCACAAATACACTTACCAAGACTGCGGTCTGGGGTAAGGGGGATGCATTGGTCCTGAGATTTTGAGAGTTCAGTTAAATATTGTTGAGATGTTTGATTGTGTTCTTCCTTGAGAGGTGACAAGTTTTTGTGTTATAGGGGAATCAGGAGAGTTTCCCGTTGCTACATATAGTTCCCTTGACACCTGAGTTTTAGTCAAACTAAGCCTAAATAGGTAACTTTTAAAAAAGTTCCCCTAATTTGATCCAACTACTGTTGTCTGTCTCGTTATTTCGGGGGTTGGAAGATAACTCAATTTACACACAACCAGATTTCTTATTCTCTCTCCTCACACAACTATAAATTCAAGCTCTGTTTAATTTAATAAAGGTCAGAACAAATGAATGGTTGCACCCAATTGAGTTCTAATTGCAGAGAGTTCTAATTGTAACTGCTTTCCAGTTGTGCTTCCGTTTAGTCACTTGTGTGTCCGTGGCTCCATTTTTGACAAGCCTGATCAGCTGTTTTGAGTTATAACAATATGCACATAATGTGAAATGTGCTGAAGCAGTTCGTACCAGAGTATAGTAAGGAAGTCACATGTTTTCCATGACTGTAGGGCTATATAGTCATGCAAGTATGCATAGTTTTTGGGCAGATTCAGGTTTTAAGCACACCTTTTAAACACGTGCTTTTCAACTGTTAACCCGATTCCATGCACACCCCTTTAATATCCTGGTTTCTTCTGGATTTTAATGCATGTGTAGAAGGGTCCTAAGACAAACATTGGTGGAAACAGGTGATTGAGGGAAAGCTATTACCACCTTCTTTGGGTGCTTCTACACTGTAGAATTATTGCAGCTTGACACCAGTTTAACTGCCATGGTTCAATGCTGTGGAATCATGGGAGTAGTCATTTTACAACATGTTTAGCCTTCTCTGCCAAAGAGTGCTAGTGCCTCATCAAGCTACAACTTCTATTATTCCAACTTCCAAGACTAGAATTTTCCCCTAAAGTCTGGGGGAGATTGGGAACCTCCCTCAACTTTTTTGGGGTTTAATTGCCTGAGTGTTAAAAAATTGTTCAGAATTGACAGCTTGGGGGACCAGGGACGCCCCGTAGTAACCTATGGATGTGGGAGCTGGATCATAAGGAAGGTGGAGTGAAGGAAGATAGATGCTTTTGAACTGTGGTTTTGGAGGAAAATTCTGAGAGTGCCTTGGACCACAGGAAGGTCCAACCAGTCCATACTTCAGGAAATAAAGCCTGACTGCTCATTGGAGGGAAGGATATTAGAGGCAAAGATGAAGTACTTTGGCCACATAATGAGAAGTCAGGAAAGCTTGGAGAAGACAATGATGCTGGGAAAAATTTGGAAGGAAAAAGGAAGAAGAGCCGACCAAGGGCAAGATGGATTGATGTTATCCTTGAAGTGACTAGCTTGACCTTGAAGAAGCTGGGGGTGGCCATGACCAACAGGGAGCTCTGGCCATGAGATCATGAAGGGTCAGAAACAACTGAATGATTAAACAATCAACATGCAATGTGTAGATAAGCTGTAAATCAATATATATTTCCATCGCTTCATGCTTAACATTCCTGCCTGGATTGAATAACTTTTGGATTCTGGGACCTTGAAGCAATCTTCCCCAACTTAAGAGAGGGAGGATGGAAGCCTACCGCTTTAGGCTCCCCTGCCTGAACAGAAATGAACTGGCCATTAACCTCAAGGGCGGTAATTTGTATCAATTTATGTTTTGTGGCAGAAGATGAATGGAGTCCAGTTAACAATATGTTGTATCTCATCAACATTTTATTTGTTCATTTCATTCCAACTCAAAATGTCTAGCTGAATTCCTGACAAAGAAACTGACACAGTTCTAAAATTCATGATATCCTTCTACTTCCCTTCCTTCCTGCTTTCCATTCTTTCTTTTGTTTACAACAATGTCAGAAATCATCAAACAGCTTCTTCATAAGTATATGCAATTCTCTCACATCTTGATTTCTATGCTTTTCCAAATCTCACCTGTATATTTGTTCCATACTTATTTCATTTTAAGTACTTATTTATGCGTGCATTTTTCATATTGACACACAATATGTATGCTCATGTGCATGCCCATATTTCTCATATGCATGCATTTTATTGGCTCACATTTTTATGAATATGAACTTATTTTTGAGGTATATAGTTTTACTTCAAAATCCACTGCAGATTTCTATGCTTTTCCAAATCTCACCTGTATATTTGTTCCATACTTATTTCATTTTAAGTACTTA
This sequence comes from Anolis apletophallus, assembly GCA_030556195.1. NCBI lineage: Eukaryota > Metazoa > Chordata > Lepidosauria > Squamata > Anolidae > Anolis > Anolis apletophallus. Next base: position 78,351,732 of record JARBWK010000003.1, read on the forward strand.
TTTATGCGTGCATTTTTCATATTGACACAAAATATGTATGCTCATGTGCATGCCCATATTTCTCATATGCATGCATTTTATTGGCTCACATTTTTATGAATATGAACTTATTTTGAGGTATATAGTTTTACTTCAAAATCCACTGCAGATTCTGCAAATGTGCAGACTTCCAAAGCAGGAGGTGGTGCATTTTGTCTCACAAAATATGTCAGCAAGTGTGAAACCGATTTTTTTAGCTGACTTGGTTATGTGGATAATGTTTGCTTTGATAAAAGTTACATTTTGGCTTGGTTTGTCTGTCTGATGGGATGCAAGTAAGAGAGGAAGAACATGCTCCAATTACTTAAAATAATAGACAAGCTGCTGATTGGAACAGGCAAAAACATAGCAACGATCAACGGTTATCAGGGAAGAAAAAGCACAAACTGAGAATTTCTTTCCTTTGAGTCATGTCTGTGACTCTCCTGCATTGGGTGATTTAATTAAAGGAACAGCTCTATTATTATTCAACCACATAATCACATTACAGTCTGATTACCTTGAATGTGATCTTGAACACACACAGCCTTCCTGACTTTGGTGCACTCTACTAATGCCTATATTTATAGGATTGCATCTCTTCTGTTCCCACATAATAATTATCCTACAGACATTAGAATGGTGAACTTTTCTCTATTATGCCTTAGTCACTCTTAAGGTCAAAAATGGATCCGTTACTATTTGCCTAAAAGTGTTGTGTGAGAGGAAAAAAGCTGTCTGGCATCAAACTCCTGAATTGACTCCTGGCTGTCTTTATGATATTCCTCCACATCTGGTTAATATGACTTATACCAGGTTAAACTGGCTTTGCCTCATTTCAGAAAAAAATCTAGGGATGCTAGAGCAGTGGTTCCCAATTTTTTTTGACCAAGGACAACTTTAACAGGGACCACTTTGACCAGGTATCATTCTCCAGCTTTAGTATCAAAAGGGTTATGAATCAGTTTTTTGTCAACTTTAGATTCAAGTTGGTTATTTGTGGTGCTGATTCAGAAAATTGCATTTGATAGACCACATCAACTGTAGTTTGTGATACAGAACATATGCCATCCAATAGCCACCATATGTTCACCCACAGAAAACCATATTTAATAATCTAGAGCTCGTAGTAGTAATCTTTCGTGGGTAGTCAGCCTCTCCCCTCCCGACATCCCCATTGCTTCAGCATTATAAGATGGTCTCACTCTCGTTACTGCATGTTTTCAAGGCAACAGTGTATTAATGGTGAGGCCACAGACCATATTTTCATTCTTGCAGACCACTGATGGCCCATAGACCACAGGTTGGGAACCACTGCTCTGGGTTTATCCCATGGCTCTAGGGCAGTGTGGACAGCTGGATTGGGTCTGATTTGGACCAGTTTGCCATCAATAAAGGGCACCACTGCCATAACCTTTTCTTTGGACTCATCACATTGTGCCTACATTGCCACCTTTACTGCTCCCAGTCAGTCACAGACCTCCATGTAAACTCTTGGCTGTCATGGTTCTGATATCAGCAGGGGCGTTTGCATGAGTAGGTAATAGAAGAGGGGATTGGTCTCACAGGACCATGTGGACTCTAACCCATTGCTTAGTGGATTCGGAAGTTGCATTTTAAATACCAATAGTACCAAATAATATGGGCAGTTCTCAGTAATTCATGAAATAAAAATCCCAAACATCTGCAGAACCAAAAAATTGAAAATCAATGCTCTATACCACTGAGCATGCTGTGTATTTAAAACTTAAAGGGATTTCAAAGCCTTGTCCCACATTTTTAAAAATGGGGAGAATTTTCCAGATCTTCCCTGAGGGTCTGGGGCTCGCCGGCACTTTGTGACAGTGTAAACAGTTAGTTCAGTTCTGGTTCACACAGCCATCCTGTTGAGATGTGTTTAGTCAGCAACAAATCTCAGATAATTTTGCAAATGTGTGCATACCACTTCAGATTTCAGGAAAGGACTGAGCTCCATAAAACGAACTGCTAAAACAAATCAGCAGAGTGAAAGTGAGAAGAGAAAGTGAGAGGAGGAGGATATATGTGTGTCATGTCCGTCCTCCCCCCCCCCAAACACACACACACATTTCTATTACTAGTATATAAATTGAGCCCATGTTGATTGAATGTTTTGTTAACATATTTTATATGTGTTTGATATTTTGTGGTTGTAAGTTGATTTGTTTGTCAACTGTTTTATTTTGTCATTTGTAAGCTATATCATTTTTTACTCTGATGACCTTTGATTCCTATTAAGATTTGGGGAGAGGGGAGCAGATGCCATTGCTTTCCTCCGAGGCTGAGAAAGAGTGACTTCCCCAAGAACTGAGTCAGCTTCCATGGCCTAGTGAGAATTCAAACCTTAGTCTCCAGGGCTGTAACTCAATATTGAAATCACTACACAACACTGGCTTTCTGGATGAATCCATGCATTCTATGAAGTGGAGTAATGAATAGGGTTGACAAATGACTTGTAGATCCAGCTCTCATCCTCAGCTCTTTCATAACATTCAGTTTTCAAGTTTTGTATCTAAGTTCCCCATGCTCTCCCTCCTACCCATCCCTGCTCACTCTCCCCGAAGCACTGTACCAGTGGACAAGCTGTCACTTCGCTTGCACAAATTGACCTTTGGACATTACAGTGGAACACACAGTCCAGGTCACTTGTTCTTCCTGTTTCTTCCACATTATGCAAGTCATTGTAACATCCAAAGCAATTCAAATGCTATTGCTAGCCTGATGAAGGGAGAGAGCAATGATGCTGAGAAAGGTCCAGCTGCTGCAGTTGTGCAATGGTACTAATGCTAGAACTGAATTGCTTCACGCAATTATCGGGGGCTGTCTCACGATGAAGTGTAATGTTGTTAGTTTCACAATCTTTACAGAATTTGCAACCCAGAGATCACTTAGTACATGTGAGGGGGTCATGATGGAACCAGAGCCACTCCAAATTGGCAATAACACATAACCTATGCAATCATCTCTAGCTGTTTTGTTGTTTTCTTTTGTTCATGTGGGGATGGCTGCTGGAGTTCCCATAAGATTGGCCACTTAACATATTGCAGTAAAAAAAAAAGGTAGCGGCACACTTCCATTTAAATAACACATGTGCAGGCTGCAAGTCTTCTTTTTAATATGAATTATTTTTAATATGCATTGTAATCCCTGGAGTTTTTGGTAACATAGTGTAGGACTGCTATGCTGCTTATTTATTATCATATTTGATATACCATACTAGGACACCTTGGAGGTCTTCCAGGAGGCCCAATGTGGCTCCATTAGAAATTGTCTATCTCTGGCCTCGAATGTAGAGGAGAAGGAAGTAATTTTCAATATTCCCTGTTTTGAAAGATAGATCTAGTCATTCATCACCCACCTAGAAAGAGCTATAGAAATGTCTCCCAGATTCATCTGTTTCCACCCATTCTTGTAGACATAGATTTGTTAGAATGCACTGAAATACAGTTGTAGTCTACCTAGAGGATGATGTTCATCCTCATCAAATACTTTAACAAAACATCCCTGGATCAGGGCAAAAAAATGCTGGACTTGTCAGGCTGGAACTATTTGCTTCCCATGCTCAATGTTCACTATCAACATTCTGTCAAGTTTTACAATTTCTCAGAAAGCAGCACTCATGTTTATTACAACGAAAGACCCATCTCTTCTAGCAGACCTACCCAGTCAATTCTTAACCATGAATTTTACGTTCTATTCCATTAGCATTTTAATCTTTGTAGGTAAAGGTAAAGGTTTCCCCTGACATTAAGTCTATTTGGTGTCTGACACTGGGAGGTGGTGTTCATCTCCATTTCTAAGCCGAAGAACCAGCATTGTCCATAGACACCTCCAAGGTCATGTGGTTGGCATGACTGCATGGAACGCCATTACCTTCTGACAGAAGCAGTGTCTTCTGCATGTTTTTGAACTGTTAGGTTGGCAGCAGCTGGGCCTAACAGTGGGGGCCTCACCCCACTCTCTGGATTCGAACCATCAGCTTTTCAGTCATCAACTTCAGCAGCTCAGTGGTTTAACCCGCTGCACCACTGGGGAGCATGTATTTTAATATATGTTTTATAGTAATGTGTTTTAACTGTGTTGTGCCCCACTTTGATCCATGAGGAGACGTGGGTAGCTAACTATTATTATTTGTTAATTTTGGATAAAAATGTTCCTACATATTTTGACTCAATGAACACTGACTCCCTATAAGCCATCCCATGACTTGAAGCACTGAAACTGAAGCCCAAATCTTATCCTCACCAAAGTAGAAACGGAATAGAAATAAATACAAAATAGGAATCATTGGCCCAGTATGAAAACTAGTTCTTGGATTAATACTGTCTCAAGAAAAAGAGCACAGTCCACAAAATATAACACTCTCCCATTTATTAATTTATTAATTTATTTTCTGGGATCTCTTGTTGCATGTCTTCTTACTTGTTTGGACAAAATTCTTCCAAAGAATTTGCATGAAACAAAAGCTATAGCATCCTGTTTATCTTTCCAGGAATTTAGTCAAAACTCACAGTTTACATGAGATAATCACAAATCCAATGGGCATAATGGAAATCCATTATTGGATAACATTGCAATTCCTTTGAGTTGAGAGTGCCACTCTTTAGCTCTTTAGATAACTGTTGATAACCATGCATACTTTACAAAACTTTTATGTTCCTAAGGAACATTGTGAGGATCATGTAGCATAAATTACATTTATTTTATTTTTATTTAATTAATTAATTTATATATTGTCTTTTTTTCTTGCACAATAACCCAATAGGTGGTCCTCAGATATTATAAATTATTGGGTAACTTGTGCAGACTGAACAAGTTAGTTGTTCTGTCTGCATGAAATAAAGGCAGGATAAAACTAAAGCAAAATGAATAAACAAATGTGTGTGCATTACTCCCTGTTGTGATGTCTTCTGTACCTAAAAATATGTCTTAGAGCAAGCTTCAAAGGTATTTGACTAACACACTATGAGGCATTTGTGTCCAGTGACAAAAGCACATTTACTAAAAGCTGATTATGACAACCGCTGCATAAGAAATTGCCTTTGCACATCCATGAGAAAATGATTTCCTTCACTGTGGGAAACAGGAAATTGATAAAGAATACCCCTTTAAATAGTTCCTGGGGAATTACTGCTTTGAGATCCCCATTATTTTTTCATGAACTGGACTGTAAATATGTAATGGAACATAAATATTTTGTATTTAAACTTATAAAATATTCAGCCACATAAAAGATGCATGTTCTCAAAAAATAATTGGCTTTGGTTGCATTATGTGAAACGTGAAAACATGCACGTCAGCTGCCCATTGAGAAATACAAATATTTAAGGAGCTGGGCAAATACCACTAGCATGGAAAAGAAAGATTTCAGAATAAATTTGCAGACTTCAGTTTCTTCCAAAGTGTCTGAAATGAACTATGTGTGCTTTGCTGGCTTTGATATCTGAAGGACATAAAACTTAAGTGTTAGGATTTGAATGTCACAAAATGCTGGGTTGAATTTTAGGGATACAATTTTTCATTAATTTTTATCTCAAAAGAAGCAATAAGTAATATTAGCAGATTTCTTACTTCTGTGAAAAGGTTTTCAATAGAATCTTGAAGACTTTTTGCAATTCAACACTATGCAATGCAGTTGTTTTGTGTAGAAAGCAGCCTTATTTATTCAGGAAACAGTCTTCTACACAGAAACCTTTTTTCTGCATAGATATATTATTTTATATGCATATAAAGCCATATTTCTCTCAGAAGAGAGCAGAAGTTGACAACAGACAAGTGTTGGGCTATTTTCACTGGCTGCTGAGTTTGGGAGATCTAGAGTCCATTTACGCTGACCACATACTTGGAAGCTGATCTGGAGTAAGGCCAGTACTGATGAACACCACACAGCCAGCCAAAGAGTTAGCAAGGTGGCTAGTGAGTATCCACACTGTGTGACAGTACACTGGCCTAGTGGCTGGAAAGACTCCGCATAGCCCAGTGGTGCCAAACCTGGTTTGGCATCATTGCACAGCCACTCTTTGTGTCCTTAGCATAGTGGTGACCACTAGGTACAAAATTGCTCATCACATCTATTGACTTTGGGTTTGTTTTGTTTTGTTTTTCCATGTCAGGAGTGACTTGAAAAACTTCAAATCTCTTCTGGTGTGAGAGAATTGGCTGTCTGCAAGGACGTTGCCCAGGGGATACCCAGATGATTTGATGTTTTACCATCCTTGTGGGAAGCTTCTCTCATGGGGAGCTGGAGCTGACAGAGGGAGCACATCCACGCTTCCCCAAATTCGAACCTCCAACCTGTCAGTCTTCAGTACTGCTGGCACAAGGGTTTAACCCATTGTGCCACCGGGGGCTCCTCTGGTTGGAACACCAGAATGATGCATAAAAGTGGAGGGAGGAAAGAATGAATCCCTCTCTCTTTCCCCCCCAGCCATTCTGTGATTGCTCTGGTGCCCCAGCCAGCATCAGTAGATGCAACAAGCAATGACCCCCAGCAATTTCATACCCACTGGTCACCGCTACACCAAGAGAATAGTAAGTGCCATCCCTGCCCTGGGTCACTTGAGCCCAGGGAAAGCAGGATGGCTGTGTGAACCAGAACTGAACTATTTACATAGCCACAAAGTGCAGGCAAACTCTGGACCCTCAGGGAAGTGCCAAAGAATTCCTCCAATTTTTTTTTTTTAAATGTGAGACAAGGCCATGTTAACAGGGCTTAGAGGATGTTAGGATGCCATACATCATATGGACACCCATGGAATCCATTTACTACTTCATTTGATCCATGTAGATGATCCTTTAGTTATAGCACAATTGTTAGTACATTCTGACCTCTGTAACTCAAAAATAGTGAGTTGCAGTGGTGTAGCTTTGGTACATTCACCAATTTTATCATGACTAGTTAACAATGCATTGATTTCAGTTGGGTGTTTTCCTAAGTATGCATTAGTCTGAAATCCATAGTATTTATTAACAGGAAGAAAATGGGAAGGCAATGGGAAGAAGTGAGAATTTATTTCAGAAATAGTTATTTTGGGGCAAATTCTTTCCTCTTCCCTCTCCCCCTTTAAATTACAAACTTCATGGTTGTTGTTTCTTTTTTAAAAAGCTATTTTCCTTTCTAAGGCAAAGCACAGTCTCTGGTGCTTCACAATCAATTGAATCCCAAATCCTAAAGTTAGACAATTACAGACTTTCTAAAATCCCACAGAATTGATTTGCTATAATCCTACATTTGGCTATAACCCTATATTCTGACATCAAAATGGCCAATCACTTTGTTTTGTTGGTGTATATATTACAACATAATGGATACAACATGGCAATATTTGGTAGAGCTTGACTGAACAATGAGCCAATCAGACCCATACATTGAGGAATTCCATCTGGCTAGATTTGATTTGGCAATGTTCACATCTTTGTGGAAGAACATCACTGATCTCCATCAAATCCTTTAAAAATGACACCACAATTGAACCATGATCCACTTGCGGACAGAATCATAGAAGCATTCAGAAATTTCACTGACATACTGCAGATGCTTACACACATGTGTTTCTCAACTGTGACTTGAATGGAAATTTAAAAAGAAATGTCTCGTTCCACACTTGTCTGTTTCTTCATTAGACCACAGGATTTGTGACTCAGGGATCAAACAGGGAATGGGAGGAAGTGGTGGAGAAATATTGCCTCATGGACAGGCATGTAGCCAGGGGGGCTAATGGGAGCCCCGAAATTCTCAGGGTGGTCCGCAAAAGGCCTTACTGGTAAATTATTTAAACTTTTACGTGCATTTAAATCAAGATCTGATCTCCATGCTCATTATATCCCACAGTATTCGGGTTATTGGGATAAGAATACAAGAGGTGTGATAGTGTAGACCCTCTTTCACCCAGTCTCAGCCCCTCGAACCAAACTCAGCCCCCCGAATCAAAATCCTGGCTACGGCCCTGCTCATGGATATAGCTTTCTATAAACTGACCTTGAACCACAGTTTTGCATGTAAAAATCAGGCATCATCTTGAAGTAATGTAACCAAAATCCTATCTGTGTATTGTTGCTTTCAATGATATTTGATTTTAAATCAAATGCAGTACTAGGAGAGCCACTTGCTTCTTTGGAGACAGACCACCTCACATGATTGAAAATAGAACAGCAAAAGATTGTTAGTTTCATTTTTTTACATTTTGAAGTAACTCTATCAACCCTGATGAAACACTTTATCAGTGAAAATGTAATGAAACGTGGAAAGCAGAATGCAATCAACAATTGGCACTTGCTGAATTCTTGAGAACTTGAGGGAAGAGCAAAATCCATTGCTATTGTTCAACTTTGTGATATCCGTACTAAATTACATTAATGGAAAGTTCAGTAATGTTTCCTCAGCCAAACTGTTTAAACAGAGCCAAGAGTTTTCTATGATGTGAAGACCACCAGGACCATACGTATCAGCAGCCTTGAAGCAACATCTGTCGAGCACATGTTATTCCATGCGGCTTGTGAAATAAAGAGGCATCCTAAATATCCAAGATAGCAAGAGTCTATATCAATGTTTCTTAACCTGCGGATCAGGACCCCTGGGGGTTGCAAGGGGGTGTCAGAGGGGTCACCAAAGACCATCAGAAAACACAGCATTGTCTGTTGGTCATGGGGATTCTGTGTGGAAAGTTTGGCCCAATTCTATCATTGGTGGGGTTCAGAATGCTCTTTGATTTTAGGTGAACTATAAAGCCCAGCAACTACAACTCCCAAATGTCAAGTCTATTTTCCCCAAACTCCATCAGTGTTCACATTTGGGCATATTGAGTATTTGTGCCAAGTTTGATCCAGATCCATCACTGTTTGAGTCCACAGTGCTCTCTGGATATAGGTGAACTGCAACTCCAAAATTCAAGGTCAATGCCCACCAAACCCTTTCAGCATTTTCTATTGGTCATGGGAGTTCTGTGTGCCAAGTTTGGTTCAATTCCGTCATTGGTGGAATCCAGAATTCTCTTTGATTGTAGGCTAACTATAAATCCCAGCAACTATAACTCCCAAATGACAAAATCAATCCCCCTCAAATCCCACCAGTATTCAAATTTAGGCATATCGGGTATTTGTGCCAAATTTCGTCTAGTAAATGAAAATACATCCTGCATATCAGATATTAACATTACTATTAATAACAGTAGGAAAAGTACAGTTATGAAGTAGCAAAAAAATCATTTTATGGTTGGGGGTCACCACAACATGACGAACTGTACTAAGGGGTTGTAGCATTAAGAAGGTCGAGAACTACTGGTCTATATCTTAGACATTTTAAAGAATGGGTGTCTTTTATTAATTGCTCATTTTATATAATGTGTGTGTTTCTATCTCTTTTTCCCCAACTCTCTCTTTCAGTCTATCTTTCTATCCACGAATTCACCCACTCCACATGTACTGTCTCTCAGACAAACTCAATCTAAGCAGTGATGCTGTTCAAAGGAAGCTGGCCAATACTGCATGCAAATATGCCTGAATATTCAGACCTGAATCCTATTGGTAGCAATCCTAAATGAAGTAAACCCAGAGAATCAATTATAAATCCTATAAGTTTAATAGAAAAATTCTGGTTGAGACTAACAATGAGATTCAGCTCAATTTCCCTACTTCCTTAATATAAGTGGATTTTTCTCTTTTGCCAACACATTCTGGTTGTTGTGGGTTCCTTTAGCTTTCCAAGTTCTGCTTGGATCATATTTATGCATAAAATTTGCACAAGGAACTTTGATTTGGGCATTAAATTCCTGTTATTCTGAGCCAAAGTGAGCACCTCTTCTGTGCCATTCTGCATACTTACTACTTACTTATTTAGGCAATCACTCGTAGTCCAAGGATGATGGTCCTCCAAGATTGGTGTACTGGCGGTGGGTCTGTAGGTGACTGTGGAGCCCTATTCTTGATCTGCATCTTCTCCCACAGTGAGAGCATCGGTTTCCAGGTGGAAGGCGATCCCGATCAGGGTTGGCTTGATGCGCCTACCTCTTGGCACGTTTCTCTCTTTTGTCCTCCATTCATGCCTCTTCAAATTCTACAGCACTACTGGTCACAGCTGACCTCCAACTGGCGCGCTCAAGGGCCAGGGCTTCCCAGTTCTCAGTGTCTATGCCAGAATTTTAAAGGTTGGCTTTAAGCCCATCTTTAATTGTCTTTTCCTGTCCTCCAACATACCGTTTTCCATTCTTGAGTTCAGAATAGAGCAGCTGCTTTGGGAGACGATGGTTGGGCATCCAGACAACGTGGCCAGTCCAGCAGAGTTGATGGCGTAGGACCATCACTTCAATGCTGGTGGTCTTTGCTTCTTCCGGCATGCTGACATTTGTCCGCTTGTCTTCCCAAGAGATTTGCAGGATTTTTCAGAGACAGCGCTGATGGAATCTTTCCAGGAGTTGCATGTGACATCTTTAGACTGCCCACGTCTCGCAGGCATATAGCAGGATTGGGAGGACAATAGCTTTATAAACAAGCACCTTGATATCCCTATGGATGTCCTGGTCCTCAAACATTCTCTGCTTCATTTGGAAAAATGCTGCACTCTGCATAACATATAACAGAATATACACTCTGCATATTCTGCATAACAATATGCATGAGCAATAAACTCAGGTCTTCTATTCAAGTTATGTATTGTTCTCCAAGAATACCTTTCTGCAGGACAACTTTACAAATACATGGTTTTGAGATTTCCGCTTTATGCCAAAATGTACATCTGAAAAAAATAATACGTTAAGCAGCCCAAAATGTTTTAGTTTATGAGCTTTACTCCTATGCATTTCTCATCGGCTTTATAAGACACTATGTTTCAGAACACATATTTTATCTCATTTCCCATTCTAATAACTATGTCACATTTGGTGTTAATTATAGTTATAATAAATCATTGATTATAGTAAATCAGAGATGAAATATATGCAAGGCAGAAAACCAATAAAAGTTTGAATACTGTTTCAATACTAATGCTGTTAGCACAAGGAAACAGTTACAGCACTCCCCATTTGTGTGGGATACATTCCTGAACTTCATATGGATATACAAAACTGTGGATAACAGTGAATCCTATTGAATTAAAGGACCACTGGCCCCTGAATACCATACATAGAGCCATGTTACAGGCCCTAAAACTTTCCCAGAGAAGACATATTTTGATGTATATGGATAAATGAAGCCATAGATACCTGCCCCATAGATATGTATGGCTTATCCAAAATGTATTCATATAAGAATCAGCAGTGCATAGTCAATGGTTATTACAAAATATACAACACAATATAAACATTATCACCCCGGAGGGTTCCTACCCTTCAAAGTCCCAAGTCCAATATGAAAGTACACAAGTCCAAGATTTCAAATAAGAGAGGGTGATAGGGTAGAAGTCCAGAAGAGACAGGGATGATGGGAGACGGAGTTAGGAGATGAGCTGGTTGAGTTCCTGGCCGCAGTGGCAGTAAATCCAAGTGGACTCAAACCGCAAGTTGGCAGGCCGACGAGGATAACTCTGTACGATGGTACCAACTCTCGTTTTCGACCCATGGGGAGGGTCTTTTTCAAGGCCAGTAGTAACACATAAACTCCATTCATGTAGATGTTAAGGGTACGTTTTCAGAGCCATGGAGGTAAGATCATACATCCATGGCTCTGAAAACGTACCCTTAACATCTACATGAATGGAGTTTATGTGTTACTACTGGCCTTGAAAAAGACCCCTCCCCCCATGGGTCGAAACGAGAGTTGGTACCATCGTACAGAGTTAGCCTCGTCGGCCTGCCAACTTGCGGTTTGAGTCCACTTGGATTTACTGCCACTGCGGCCAGGAACTCAACCAGCTCATCTCCTAACCCGTCTCCCATCATCCCTGTCTCTTCTGGGCTGCTGACCTTACCTCCCTGGACTTCTACCCTATCACCCTCTCTATTTGAAATCTTGGACTTGTGTACTTTCATATTGGACTTGGGACTTTGAAGGGTAGGAACCCTCCGGGGTGATAATGTTTATATTGTGTTGTATATTTTGTAATAACCATTGACTATGCACTGCTGATTCTTATATGAATACATTTTGGATAAGCCAAACGCTGTTGTTCCTTGTTCACACTGTTGCTTGCAACACCCTACCCCCACCATTGTTTGAGTTGCCATAGATATGTATGTCATACCTTATTATGCTTCCTTCACACTCCTTTTCATGCTGCAATATACTAACATGGCTATTTTAATAACACTACTATAGTGTTATGATCATAGTATGACTGATTTTCAATAGTAACACTATTTATAGAGCTTGGGATTCAAGAAGAACTGTCACAGCCCTCATGCTTTGTTTTTGTTTTAATCTTCCAATTCACCCATCCACCACTGATGCTCAAGTGAAGGATTTCCTCCATATTCCTTTTAAAGTTCTCCCCTTCTTTTCAGGCCACATATTGAGTCATACCACAAACATCTCTATTCAATTCCTATTTTTCCATTTGGATATGCCTCTTCCCTCTTTGGTTTCCATTTTCCAATTCATCCTTTCCCTAGTTATTCTTTTCAGGATATTTCCAATATCACCACACACATGGAGCCCCCAGTGGCACGATGGGTTAAACCCTTGCACTGGCAGGACTGCTGACCAATAGGTCAGTGGTGTGAATTCAGGGAGAGTGAGTTGAGCTCCCTCTGTCAGCTCCAGTTGCCCATGTAGATACATGAGAGAAGCCTCCAACAAGGATGGTAAAACATTAAAAAAAATCTGGGCATCTCTTCAGCAACGTCCTTGCAGACAGCCAGTTCTCTCACACCAGAAGCAACTTGCAGTTTCTCAAGTCACTCATGCCATACAAAAAAAATCACACACACGTACTCAGTTATGTATTTTGAGATTAATTTATCTTTCAGATTAACCCTGCTACCATCCATTTAATCCCCTCATTAATTTCTTTACAGTTGTCCATTGCTTTTTCCTAGTTTTTCCTCCTCTCTTTCTAGTCATTCATACAGCCTGACAAATAGGGATCCCGCCCCCTAAAAAAAAGGTACATATGAGAGGCAATGGCATACTATTGTAATTAGAGAAAAAAATGCATGAGAGAATAAGTTCCTTGCCACTGAAAGATATGTCTGGCAAGGCATGATTAGGAATCCCAATGGTCTCGTTCAATCCTTCTTCTCTGGAATGCAAGAGAATTTATGAGAAGAATGGGATGGGTGAGGTGGGTTGGGGTGGGATGGGTTAGAAGCTATTCAATCCAGCCATCAATATGTTATCATATAAAAAAATATTTAGAAAAGGCAATGATAAATATTGCACTGTGGAATATACTAGGAAATGTATTCATACCATTGGAGAACAGAGCAGAATATACGACCTGCCCTCTGGGGTTATGAAGGATGTCACCTATCTGCTGCCAGTCTGGTTTGTTTTTTTCAGTGATGAAAGAATACCATCTTATGTATGGCTCAGAACGGCATCAAGCAAACTCACTATTCTGCTGAAGTCACATTACCATAGATAATGGATTCCAATTGGCTTGAGTACTGACAACATCACATGTCTCTTAAGTAGTACAATTGTGTTGATTTGTCATACCGTGGTCCTGCAATCATGCTTCTGCACATCCTTGTAACTCCAATTCCCTGCACTACTACTGTTTCTTAATCTTGTTGTGCATTAAAAACAAAAAAGGAGTGGGGTGGGCTCCTCGTTTTGAGGACAAGAAACTTTTTCCCACTGCAAGTAAGCCCAGCAAGGTATTTCCTAGTAGTCTTGTTGAATCTCCAGATCCACTAGCTATGGTCATGGCCATAACTCCTTTTCTCCACCTACGACCTGATACAGCACAACAGTACTATATAGTTGCATACTTTTTGCCCAATTGCACACAGATAGCACAACAGTATCACTAGAAAATGTTGCAAAAAGGTCTTGTTGTACCTGACTGAAACAACTGGTTGTATGGGTTGTGGCAACCAACATATACAAAATAGGCACAGACAGTAGCCCTAGAAGAGCCCTTGAACATTGTGATACCCTCAAAATGAACACATACAAAAAAAAGTTGCTGTGTCTGTTGTGGCAACCAACACACACAAAATAGGCTTGCAGTCCCTAGAAGAGATATCTTCAAAATGCTGGGGAGCAGGATTGGAGTGGTCAAAAGGCATGCATCACCCCCCAAATAAGCAAGCAGTAAAGCTTCAACTTTAAGCTATCGTCACAATCCTAGTGTACAACCCTAGTGCTCATCCAAGTATGTCTTTGCAGGTAGTCAGAGGGTCCAGGGACTGTTCTCACTAGGTGGCCTATAGCCCAAAGAGCTATTTCCTTACAGGTTAATTCCTTTTGGCGCCCCATTGTCATGCGGGAGAGGCTTGTGTACCCAAATGAAGTTGTGAGCTATGCTGGTGGTGGCATAATAGTCACCGGTAAGGCCTCCCATGCCAGACAGGTCACAACTGAAGGGTCTGACAAAAAGTGTCAATGGGCAGGATGGGCTCTCTAGCCTTTTGGCAACCATCCTAAGAGAAGGAAAACTCTAAATTCAAACCCGAGCAGATGGTGCTCATCTAACCCTGTAAAGTCAACCATCTAAGAGAAGGTAACTCTAATCAAACCTACGACCTGAGGACCTCGCTGCCACCTAAGTTTGTTAGGCCCCGGCAGATGAACCTTTGGTTTAAAGGGTGAGGCCAGTTCTGTGCATGCTGCGCTCCACCAGAAAAATCCATTGCACAGGCTCGAAGGACACATCCAACTTTTCGAAGAGAAATGGCAACGCAGAAAGAACCGCAACTTGGAAACAACATCACCCAAGGAGACTTTCTGCTGTGCTTTCTGCAACCGGACTTGCCTATCTCGGATTGGCCTTTTTAGTCATCAACGCGCTTGTAGAAAGTGTGGGACGAGTCCTTCCTGAATCTTCGTTCATGAAAAGAAACCAAGAAGAGAGAAGAATTCCCTTTAATTGTGTTTTCATTCACAGTTTTTCGCAGAAGTTCTAGAAAATAAATAAATAGGTCCAAAAATGACCCTTTAGATCAATTTTCCTATGTCTGGTCTCTATTTCACAGCAAGGATTCAAATAAATACAGATATCTGAACGCATTTCCTTTCCACAATGATTTGTTACCGTGCAAAGAGGAGATCCCTATATGTCTCTCCTTGGACCTCAAGAACAACGATAATGATTGCACCTTCGGCTCCTTGACCTGTAGTGTACCATTTTCATGACAGCTTCCCTTTCTCCAAAACGTTGTGTCTCACCTTTAGTTTTTCCATTGCACTTCTGACCCTTATTGAATGTAAAGGCTTGATTTTACTTCGAGGAATAAACCACCCAGTTTCTGATTACTTTGTTTTTATAACCATCAAGCTTTGCACAGGAAATAATGATCATTTTCCTTCCTAATTCTGAAAGGGCAGGCCAACCTCCAGAAAAAACAAAGAGAGATTCCAAAACTCTGCGGAGAGTTGCATCATATCCTCATGCGCTCAATGGACTGAACAAAAGGTGAACTTTGCTCCATGTGTGCGCCTTTGCATACATAGTTACAGCATTGTTTTGAATTATGAAAGCAGGGAGAGCCCTGTAATAGCAGCCATCCATAAAACAGAAGCCATGAGCTAAGATTTTTCACAGTTGCATTTGCATTTTGAGAAATATAGATATGTTTTGCAGACGAAGCAAATTCTTTTTGTCACCAACCAGGCTTAAAATTGCATTCACTGAGGCTGATGCTGATTAAGATATTTTACCAGAGATGATATATTTTAAGAAAAAATAAGTCTGGCTTGCCAGCTGCTTACCATCTGCCATATATTGGATGTGAACGAATCTACGTCATTACTGTACGGGATAACACAGATGACTCACTGGATTTATGCGAGGATGGGCTCACAGAGGTGTCACCTTAACGCTCAGATGTTTATCCTAAAGTAAATCGATCCCAAGAGCAGAGCAGAAAAAAGACACAGGGTTCTAATGCTGATAGGAATCACAGCTGAAACATCTTTAACAAGACAAAATAGTTGCAGCTAAATACATTCTTAATCAAGATGGAGGATATTTATGGCAATATTGGAAGGTCACAGTCTACTATCCTTATCTTCCTCTTCCTCCTCCTCCCTCGCTCCTCCACCTCCTCTTTTTCTTTCGCTCCCTTTCCCTCAGTTTGGCACTGAAGGTAGATTAAAACAAACACACCTGCAGTTTTAACATTCACGTCATCCAAAAGTTAAAAGGCAATTAAACTATCACAAAATTAAATTAGCTAAAAGCATAATAAACTATGAAAAGAAAAACAACAACAAAAAAGTCCAGTACATTAGATGAGGCATGCTGCCCCTAAGATGTTAAGGCCTGCCAGCATAAAAAAAGTGTTTTTTTATGCTTGCAAAAAGATTTCAAGGATATGGCCTGTTCAGCAAGGGTGTTCCAGAGCTTGGGCTCATCCATATGTTGAAACAAACATAATGATAAAAAATACAACAAAAAATGGGTCCATAACACTAGTTATCAGCATTTTTTAACAGCAGATAACATCAGGGTTAAGAAAGCATAATAGTAGTTAAAAGGCATAGACAGAGGAACCTCTACTCTTAAGAGCATTTTGAGGTAAGAGCCATCACTTGGCCCACATTTAATTTTGATATACAAGCAGCATTTAGAGTTAAGATCTAGCACCAGAGGGCATATTAGCACCACAGTTAAGCTTATGGGTTTCAAGGGAGCAGCCTCTATGCCTCGGGCCTCCGTACCTCTGCCTGCATGCCTCGTGCTTTTGTCCCCTTTGAGAGATTGCTGTCCACTATGCTTTGTCCGCTTTGAGAAACTTTGGGTTAGTTGATTTGATACTGTTCCAGTATCCAGGCGGAGGCCACTAGGGGGCACTAGACAGAGAAGGATAGTCCATTTTATGGAAGGGGGAATTGAAGAAAGAAAACCATTTTCCTGTTTATGCTGGTTATTCCCCCTCCCCACTCCTCAGCTCAAAAATATGGTTGTTTCTACGATGGCAACATGGGTGGGGGAATAACAGGAAAAGGGGAAAATGTTTTACTCCTTCAACCCCCCTCCCTCTATAAAATGGACTATCCTTCTCTGTCTAGCACCCCCTGGTGGCTTCCGCCTGGATAATGGAACAGTACAATTGATTTTGTGTGGTTTTTATTCCTAGTATATTTAGCTTCATGAAGAGGGCAAGAGAGCATGAGAGGGAGGGAGTCTGAGATGAATACAGCACGAAGAAAATGATGCTTCTGCCTCTTCACTTTGTGCTTCCTTGCCACAACTTTGTGCTTCTACCATTTAAAAATGAATTTTTTCTTTTTTTTATTGTTCCATGTGAATGTGTAGGTTTTGCCATACTGTTGCTCAAATGTGTTTCCTTGCCACAACTTTATGGTTCTACCATACATTATATATAAGCATATTACCTATATACATCTGCTTGAAAACATTATTTTTTGTTGTCAAAGCTAGGAATTTATTTAATGAAATACTATTAATCTTTTCTCACAAGGAAAACCCACTAATTCAGTGGTTCTCAACCTGTGGGTCCCCAGGTGTTTTGGCCTCCAACTCCCAGAATTCCGAGTTTACCAGCTGTTAGGGTTTCTGGGAGTTGGAAAACATCTTCCACTCTGAAGGGGAATTCCTCTTTATTCATCGTGCCTAAAGTTCTAGTTTGGATTTAGATTCAGATTCAGGAATTGTTTTTTTAAAAAAAAATTAAAGCAATTTGCCTATGACTAAGATATGTCATCTTGATTTTAATTGGTCTGTTTTAATTAGGTCTATCAGATTCAGCTCACTGATTTCAGTCCAAAAGTCAATTTTTCAAATGAATTGTGTTTAAAATGTACTTGTTATTGTTGTCAGGTTAACTCTGATTTATGGTGATCTTAAATGCTTTCTTAGCAAGATTTACTGCATTTACGCATGTATCAATCTAAAAATTTGAGTTAAAATTGACCTCAAAACCAGGGTTGACTTGTCCACAAGTCAGTGTAATTTAATTACTATACTTTATTTTTAAAAAGAAAGAAACATCTCTGAGTAGAGTGATGAAAGGCAATGGCATAGGACCTCATCACATGGAGGTCCAGATGTGAGTGACAGAGGGCAGATTCGCTGGGCAGTGTGGCAAATCCATGGGGCAGTGGGGGAAACCATCACTCTGCATCACCCACGTTGTTGCTTTCCCCATCACACAGGGCAAAGTGTCGCTACCTGGGTTGCCTGCACACTGGTCCATTCTAACGAATGAGAACACAGGAAACCTCCCGTGTTCTCTGAGCTCCATCTTAAAATGGAGTCAGGGTGGAGTCCCTCTGGAAGAATCCCTGTGTCATGTAATGGGTTCAATTGTCCTTGCAGTGTCCTGGCAGCATCCTAAGGTACTGCAAAAAGTAAATGTGATGAGGTTCTTAGTCTGTCTTTGGAAAACCATTGACCTCCCTACTATCTCTATCATGATGCTGCTTCTGACCTTTTTAAATGTCTGGTCAAGAAAACATTGGTAGTGGTGACCAAAGGCAGATGGTCTCCCAAGGCAATGCTGGCACTTATTTCTTTCCATGAAATTATTCTCAATTTATCCATGGGTCATATAAAAATCCATATTTTTGGTTCCAAACCTTCCCTCAACTTATACATGAGGTTCACTTACACACACATACATACATACGATATTCAGAGAATATTTGTCATTGCCTTCTATGTGGCTGATAGTGTGAGAATTGCCAAAAGTCACCCAGAGAGTCATCATGGACAAGATCCTAGTCCTACCTTCCATATTATGCCCCCCACCCTTTGCAGGAAAAAGCAAAACAGAACACCATTGCACAGATATATCCTTATCTTTCTCCCTGGCTGAATCAAATATTCAAACATTAAATTTCCCAGCACCACCACATTTATCTATATTTCTGTGCTCTTCTGAGCAAACCTCATAAATAATAAGCTGCGGATTAAAGGAAGCAAGTGAATGAAATATGGTATGTTTTTCTGTGATGGAAAACTCTTCAGATGGAACCACCCTATAACTCCACAGCTTACTGTGCTTTAGCTAAGGTGCTGACATGGAATGTCCAGAATCTGAAGGAGACGCGTTTTTGGGTTGTTTGCAGATGGCTTTTGTAAAGAAAGGGGAAGCAGATATTTTGCCCCATGAAAATTGTCATGTGCCCTAGGAATGAAATGTAAGCCTACTCGGCAGCCTAAGGTGTGGAAAGAAATCCCAAGAAACTGAGAAGTGAGGGAAGAAGAACATCAAACATGAAGGAAGAATGCAAAGCAATAAAAGTGATTCCAAAGGAAACACATCTCCAACAGCTTACTAGGGCTGTTTCCAAATTTCGGATACTTCCGAATTTTGGAAGTTTTTTTGCTTACTTCCGACTTTTGAAGCAATTTCAAGAACAGCCCTCCCAACAGGAATTCCGAATTCCGAATTTCGGAATTCCAAATTCTAAATTTCAGATGTCATTTCTGAATTTTATTGCTGATTGCTCATTGGCTGATAGCTAACAGCTGACTCTCCCTTCTGCTAATTTATTTGCCCCTTTTTGAAGGTGGTTGCCATTTTTAAGACTTCCGAAGACTTCCAAATTTCGGAAATACTTCCGAATCAAATCCAATTTTTCCCCGAAAAAATCGGAAGTCTATCACATCCGAAGCTAAATCGCAATCAACATCTGAAACTTTCGATATGCATTTTTCAATTCGGAAACAGGCCTAATGCTTATCTGAGGTCAGCAGCCTGCTCTAAAAACCCTCTTCTCTTTCCCACTAGTGGGAGCAATACTACACACAAAACAAAATATAGGTGAGGGGGGGGGTTAGCTATGGCGCCCACTTTGTGGAACACCCTCCATTGCACAGACTTCATTATAAAATATGATTGCTTCATCTACATCTGAGAAAATATGTCTTCTCTGGGCATTTTCTAGGTCCTGTAAAGCAACCCTATGGTATCCTTGGGCTAGAAGTTCCTCATTTCAATAGGGTTCACAATGATCCCTTATGCCACGTATCCACACAAAGTTTGGAATGTATCATCCATGGATATGGGGGTCATATTGTAGCACTAATTTAATAGTGGCTTTTTAGTAAAACTTTAGGGATCTACCTGTTTTTTAAATGACATATAAATGAACTAGATTAAAACTGTTTAATATTTTTAATAAATTGATTTTGACCTGTTAAATCACTGATATTGGTTTACATTTTATATTCTTAAAAATAATCTAAATTGATTTTCCTTCATATTAGACTGAAATCCCATGAAATAGGGCTAAATATAAATATTTGAATGGATGGATAATTTTTTAAAAGAAAAAAACAATAAGCTATGATTTGGGGGGGGGGGGGCTAAATTTGAACTGCATTGAACACAGGTCAAAAAGAATTGAAGGTCATAAACTGCTCTTTTCAAATGTATGCTGGTTTTATAGGAATTTGGCATTCTAAATCCAAAAATGACCTCAGATTTGCTCCATCGCATACAATTTTGTTTTCACAAACTGCTTTGATTTTTTTATTTTTGTAATAGTTGACCAAGCACGACTTCTTTGGGGAGTAAAAAGTAAACAGTGAGAAAGGGATTAAAGTCTTCTAAAGGACTTTCAAAGCACTATAATTCACTGATATAAAACAAAAAATGTTCAAAAGCACTAAAAGAAATAGCAATGAAACATCACTGTCTGGATTTAAAACTGAGTTACAATGAAATTTTAAAACAAGCTTAAGTACTCAGAAGTGCTACCTTGTCAGTTATTTTGTGATGTTATTTATTAGAAATTGTTTTGGATTTTATGAATGGGCCTATTAGAAGTTGGCTGTAATTCCCATTATGCCTGGATCTGGTGCAGCGTAACTCCCATTACAACCAGATTTGATTTGGGCGGACTACAGCTCCCATTATCCTATGTCAACCCCCCACCCCACCAACCCAACCAGTATTTTAAGTTGTTTTTGTTTTGTTTTTTCATGTCAGGAGCAACTTGAGAAACTGCAAGTCGCTTCTGGTGTGAGAGAATTGGCCGTCTCCAAGCTCTTTGCCCAGGGGACACCCGGATGTTTTAATGTTTTACCATATTTGTGGGAGGCTTCTCTCATGTGCCCGCATGAGGAGCCGGAGCTGACAGAAGGAGCTCATCTGTACTCTCCCTAGATGCAAATCTCCAACCTGTCGATCTTCAGTCCTGCTGGCCCCAGGGTTTAACCCATTGCACCACCAGGGGTGGTTGATGATAGGCACTTGGCTGTTCCAATGTGCCTTCAGTGATTGAATCTATGATAATCCAAATCAAATTTTTCATAATATGCCCTCAGAAGCACTTTTTTTTGGCTGTGCAATTAAATTCTACCTCATCCCCGGATCCCCTTCCTGATACTCTATATTGCCCTATCTCCCAGTGTTTTAACATTTTTAATTTTTAATCTTTAAATTGGCCCTGCCCACAGTGATTGTCTTTAGTGTCTTTTATTATTATTATTATTATTAATTTCATATTATTGTGTTAGTTATTTATTGGTTTTTTATTTGAGTTGTATTATTTTTATTTTCTTTTGTACTTTTGTGTTATACTGTGTTTTTTGTATGGATGGGCTTGGCCTCATGTAAGCTGCCTCGAGTCCCCTTGGGGAGATGGTGGTGGGGTATAAATAAAGTTAATAAATAAATAATATATGTGCCAAATTTGTTCCATATCCAACATCAGTGGGATTTACATGGCTCTCTAGATATGGATGGACAACAACTTCCAGCATCCACTGTCATTAGCTCCCAATCCCTGCCAATATTTTTAATTAGTCATAATGGGTATGTGTGCCAGGTTTGGTCCAGATCCATTGCTGGTGGGATTTACACGGCTCTCTGGATGAGGGAGCCATCCTGGAAAATACTTAGATATATAGATACATAGACAGATATATAGATACAGCTATACATATTTAGAAACATACATACTTACATAGATACAAATCTATATAGAAACATAGATGCATGGATACATCACATTACTTGCCCTAATGTGGGCGACAGCGGGGGGATTCGTTCGGCATTGTAGCAAATCTGTTTGACAGCAGGGGAATCTGTTGCCCCGTACCCCACAGCTCCCGCAGAGCTGCCTTACCCATTACACAGGGGAAAGTGTTGCTGTCTGGCTTCCCTCTGCACTCACCCCCTGTTCTCGTTGATCCATCCTAGGATACTTTCAGCACAGTTCAGGGATGGAGCCCCATCAAAAGTACCTGTTTGTCATTTGATTGGATCCAGCAGACTCCATACCCAAACTGTGCTGAAAGCATCCTAGGATGAGTAAGTTTGCCCATATGGTGAAGTCCTTATACATCCCTATACATCAATTTAGATTATGAATTTTGATATGACCCATGGATAAGTTGAGGATCATTCTATGGAGAAGGAAAAGCAGCAATGTTGCCCCAGGGGGGCCAGCTTTCTCTGAAGGCTCCCATCATTTCCCTGTCCCCCAAAAGGTCAGAAGTGTTGCTACAACAGAGAGAATAGAGCGAGCTCATGCTTCTTTTATGTTCTCCTGATATTTATTAAATTCTTGCATTTCGCCATTCTACTCACACAAGGGGATAGTTCCTTTTAAAAATTAGAACTAAAGTATAATACTCAAACTGACCCATGGATAACTCAATCCCGATTTTTGGTTGGGTTTTTTTTACAAAAAAAATCTGGATGTTTACATGAGTATATAGGGTAAATGCCAATCCTGTTGCTTTTGATGAATGAACTGGAAGGCGGTGTCATTTTTCTCCTCTTCTTACTCAGCCAGATATCTTGCACTGATTGTGGCAAATCCTCAGGAGAAAGTTCACACTGTTATCTTAGTTTCATTCTTCACTGCAACCTGAAAAAGAGAGTTGAGTAGTTTGTTCTAGAGAACAAATAATACGAACTGTGATGAGTCAAAAGCTGATCCTATGAAAGTGATGTTTGAGGCATGTCAAGATTTGTAGACCTTTGTATCATGTAGATGAGCACAGGAGGGTTACTTCTCTTACACCTAATCTACCTTATTGTGAGACTAAAATAAGAAATAACAGCCACTCATTGGTAGGAGAGCTGGATTTGGAAAAGAAAAAGAAAAATGTAAACAGACTTCAATGGAAACCAGAAATGCAACATTATCAATTTCTGCAACATCCTTTGATTGTACAAATAGCCATTTAGCCACTGACCTCTTGACTTTCCACCCTTATCCTAAACTCGGGTTAATTAGCCAAAGATTTAGATAAGGTGCGAGGCCACCCCGATCCCACATAGCTCTCTGCTTGGTTTTAAATCTCTCCCAGAATTTGCAGCTGCTGGAGTTGGATATTAAAATGCATTTTAATAAATTCAAGATGAGTGGGATCGTGTAAAGAACGCATGAGTAATATGAGTAGGTCCTCTATGTATTAAATATTTGGCTTCGATTTTGCTAATATATTAGAAAATATGTTCCCAGATGAAATATTTTCTTTTGTGAGCAAATAAATGAGCCAGTGATTTCCATCTCATTTCTGCGTGCATATTTGAATTGCTTCTTATTATCTGTAGATTTTGTGTTTTGTTCAAGAACACAGTAAAACATACACTTGAAGTGTATTGGCTTTACAAAGAACAATGCGGAATGGTGGGATCCAATGTAGATAAGGGAGGGCAATTGCTCATAGAATTAACAGTGTGGTCTGCAAAGGAATGTCTATGGTATGTCTATGTGTAAATATTTAATGTGACATTCTTCCATGTTGGTGTTGGTTGGGAAAAAGTGATCTTGGAATATATTACAGACATAGCTGGTCCTTCTGACAATAAGGTAACACAGGAAATGACTGCTTGGCATATTTGTGTGATTATTGAATTCCAGTGATTGGCACTCAGGGCTGGGTTATTCTTGTGTGGAGAAGGACATGGATCACCACAACTTAAAAATTCAAAGACTTTTCTTATGTGCCTTCAGACATCAAACAGCATTCTGACTCAATATTTCACACCCAGGAAGCTTAAGATATTTAAGATACTTAAGAAGGTATGTAGGTATATAGGTATCTATCATCTCTGTATCTATGTATGCACTAAAGGCACTTTAATCATTTTAATCATTTAGTTCTATGTATGCACTAAAGGCACTTTAATCATTTAGTTACTCTAGTTACATTAGTTTGTATAAAGTAACAAAAGTAACTAAATAGAGATGTCTAGATGCCTACAAAAATGTGATTTACATACAATTTCTAGTTGCAAACAGGGCTGAGACAACAGAGAGCAAGAGAAAATCTACTCCTTCATATCTTCATAACTCGCTCTGTTCTATCTGTTGTGGCAACACTTCTGGCCTTTTGGGGTAGGTAA
Organism: Anolis apletophallus; assembly: GCA_030556195.1. Classification (NCBI taxonomy): domain Eukaryota; kingdom Metazoa; phylum Chordata; class Lepidosauria; order Squamata; family Anolidae; genus Anolis; species Anolis apletophallus. The sequence continues at coordinate 78,376,139 of JARBWK010000003.1, forward strand.
ATGATGAGAGCCTTCAGAGAAAGCTGGCCCCCTAGGGCAGCATTGCTTCTTTTCCCTCTCCATGGAATAATGCTTGTAGATAGGAAGTGTCTCTTCCTATCTGCAAGCATCCTTTCCAACACAGAGCCACCTAAACTCCCACTCCCAGCACATGTGCACACAGGAGTACATACGTACCTTATTTTTTTCATAAGTGTATGCGTTAACATTAGATTGTTCTTCTTTTAGGGTGCATCTACACTGTTGAATTAATCCAGTTTGACACTGTCATGACTCGATGCTATGAAATCATGCCTCACCAAACTACCAAGCCATGGCCGTTAAGGTGGTGTCAAACTGCCTTGATTCTACAGCATAGAGCCACTTTAAGAGTACCTAGGGTGTCTCCTTTTGGAAGGAAGGGATTCAGCTCCAGAGGCTCTGCGTGTGTTTTGAAAGGATTATATAAAGCTCGGCAGGAAAGGAAATATTGCAACATATCACATTATATAATGTTCAATAGTTCTTTTCATGAGCGAATCTGCTGTTCGCTTTGGTATATTGCAAAATTGTCTTTGAAAATCTGAGCATAACTTCACTACAAAAATGTATTGCTTTGGCCTTGTCTTTTTCTCCATGTGCAGTCCATTAGAGTACTGCCGAGAACCAATGTGGAACTCAGGATCAGTCACAATGACCTAAGACAAATATAGAATTAGCAAATGATAGAATAGCAAATGGCTCCAAAAGCTATCTAGCCCAGTACAGGAAGTTGTTTGCTGAAGTACCTTTAAGAACTTACCATTGAACATGTTTTAAAGCCTTGATTGCAGGAGAGCTGACCATTTTCTGAGGGAGTCTGTTCCATTACCGAACAGCTAATCGGGGCAGGGCACACGTATATTTAATAGGGTTGTACACAGATTCATTTTTCAAAACAGGCTCCGGCTGTTTTGGCCAGCCATAACCGCTCTGTCGCCATTTTTTTCTGGTCACAATAGACCCCATGGCTGCCAACAATTACTTCTGCTCCTCCAGGTGGTGTGGCTCCCATTGAAATAAGTGTATTAAAAGGTTGCCTTCACTCGGCTTCATTGAAAGGGCGCTGAGGGCAAACGATCCCAGAAAGGGTGTTTTCTTAAGTCTGATGCTTTAATCCAGGTCTTATTGAAGTATATACGGAGAAAGGATTCCAGAGAGGGTGGTTTCTTGAGACCGATGTCCTAAAAATGACAGAAAGAAGGACCTTGTAAGTTCCCTATTGCTACCTATGGGCCAGATCTTCTCGGTTCTTTTGGTTGCCAGATCAAAAAACATTTTTTCCTGACCTAATTTGGGAGGCTCATGAAAAACAGATCTCGGGGGCACTGAAATCTGGATACTGAAAACAAATGGGTTTTTACCAAATTGCACACCTCTAATACTAATATATAAAAATGCTCGTGTCATAATTAGTACCTTCAAAGCAACAAAACCCCTGAAGGAAAACACACCAAATTTGGCCACACAACGCCAAACAGTCCTAGGTGTGACCAACAGTCTGAAAAATTTAAGAAAAAAAAGACAATCATGTACAAATCCCAAAAGAGTTGGGAGACTACATTTCCCAGCATGCCCCATGCCCAAGGCGGCCAGCGCATGTGCGGTGCTGCCTAGCTGCCTCCCGCTCACCTCAGTTCCAGCAGAGTCCTCTTTCTTTTGGGGAGGGAAGGGATTGAGGAAAGGAGAAATGCCACAGACTGGACTCATCTCCATTCAAAGCACATGAACTGTCCTTGGGCTACATCCAAAGCTGAGAATAGTGAGAAACAAAACCAGGGTGATGGGAAAGAAGCTCTGTGAAAAGAGCAGGAAAGTTAAAAGAATGTCTCAGTATACCCTCCAACTGTCCCAATTTGTCAGGGTTCATCCAAATTAATCTCCTGTCATTTCAACTGCTCTTCACCATCTACTTTCTCAATATATCTTCTTATATGCATGCATGTGCCTTCAAGTCACTTCTTAATTTATGGTGGCCCCATGAATTTCATACGATTTTCTTAGGCAAAGCATACTCAGATGTAGTTTTCCCAGTTACTTCCTCTTACAGTACCTGGTATTCACTGGTAGTCTTCCACCCAAGTGCTAACCAGGGCTGACCCTGCTTAGTTTATGAGAAGGAAAGGATCTGGTGCTTTTGGGGCATTCTTATTGCTACCCAATTAATTGGTGGAGTCATATTTATCCTACATAAAACGTGCTGTCAAAAGTCGACTTTCTCTTGTCTTTTCTGCTCTTTTCACATGCTTCTTCATTACCCTGGTTTTCTCTGTCTATTCTCAGTTGGAGCTAGCCCAAGGACACTCTGTATGCTTTGAATGAAGATGAATGCAGTCCCTGGCAGCTTCAGTTGAGAGAAACTCAGGTATCAAGAACTGGGAAATAATCTCCCCTTCATACTTGGTGCCAGTGCTGAGGCAAATGTACTGGACTAAGTAGACTGGAATGGTCAAAATGCAGTCCTCCAGGTGTTGTTAGATTGTAATTCCTATTAACTCTAGCCAGGGCCGTAGCCAGGATTTTGATTCGGGGCTGAGTTTGGTTCAGGGGGCTGAGACTGGGTGGAAGAGGGTCTACCCTAGCAAACCTTTTGTACTGTTATCCCAATAACCCCATTAATGTGGGATATAATGAGCATGGTGATCAGATCATGATGATGAATATATGAATAACAGTTTAAATAATGTACCAGTAAGGCCTTCTCGCGGACCACCCCTACATGCCTGACTCTAGCCAACGGTTCAAGAAGTCAAGTAGTGCACTAAAATGATATCTGTAAGGCCACATTTCACTCACCTCTAAGATAGTGAACATGCCATTGACTCTAGCCAACGGTTCAAGAAGTCAAGTAGTGCACTAAAATGATATCTGTAAGGCCACATTTCATCTTCAGAAGATTCCGAATCCGTCCCAATTTCTGTCTCTGTGAAAATTGGATTTTGAAAAATGTGTCTTGTCTTTCCCCTATTATAACTCTTTCGGGAGTGAATTTCCCTTCCCAATGGTATGTTTCTCTCACTTCCAGTTTTTTCACCTCCATTCTTGACTGTAAGTTGTTAAGTCAGATGTTTGCTTTTGCTGAAAAACTGAGACATAGAATGCCAGGAGTTATACTATGTATCTTGAACTACTTCCCCTATGAAGGGACATTACTTTAGGTCAGTGGTTCTCAACCTGTGGGTCCCCAGGTGTTTTGGCCTATAACCCCCAGAAATCCCAGCCAGTTTACCAGCTGTTAGGATCTCTGAGAGTTGGAGGCCAAAACATCTGGGGACCCGCAGTTTGAGAACCACTGCTTTAGGTAACGGAAATATTAAATCCAATAGAGATGTGACAAAAAAGAAAGTTGGCAACAGAATCAATTAATGATGTATGCAGACACTACTGTCTTCTTACTGCTTAGAAAATGGTTATAAAATACAATCCCTGTATCCATAGGGGGTATATTCTCAGACATCACCTGTATACATGAAACTGCAGATAATAGTGAGCTCTCTTGAAATGAATGTCATGTGCCCCAATAATGCAATTGAGTCCTGCTTGATAATCTAGAAAATTACAATAGGGGACATACTTTGACAGATGTGCAAACATAAAACCATAGATATTGGTACCAAGGATATTGGGGACGTACTGCATACTCTGTGTTCATCATTCAAAGAGCTGAGTATGACACACAGATATGATTATCCTATTTGAAGAATGGTGAAACTTGAGTGTAGTGTTTCAGAGGTCAGATGCTAGGACTGGCCAGAGCTGAGGTGGATGAAAAGGGTGGGGGAGTCATTTTTAACTATGTTAATGTATGTAGATGTATTTGTTTTGTGTTTTATATTATGTTTGGCATTGAATTTTTGAAATAAAAAATAAATCAGAATCATTTCCTTCTCTCTTTCTTCCTATCCAGTAACTCACCGAGGACCCTTCCAGACAGGCCCAAAATGTGGGACCTGTCTTGGTTTTACCTAAGACATCCAGGTAGCACTGAATTAACCTGGAGAAAACTGGGATATCCAGTTTTTATCCAGATAATAGTGTCTGCATACTTGATATTATATCCCAGTTCCATCCAGGATTTAATTAAGTGTAGAAAGGATAGAAAAGGGATAGATTGCTCTTGCCAAACATCAGAAATTTGGAGAGTGTAGCAAGGGCCATATGCAGGGCCATATGCAGCCAGTCTTATGTTATTGTAAAACATCCTTATTAAGCTATGGCTTACTTAATCACACAAAAGCCTTCTTGGCTGAGCAGGAATCTGAATGCACAACTCCTTAGTCTGATAGTGATGCTTGCTCTGAAGAAAAATGCATACATTCATAATGCAAAATTTCCTACAGGGAACCCAGAGAAGGAGATGTTGATTGACATGCAATTCAAGGGAGAAATTGTGATTGTGCCTAGTGAGATGTTTATGCAGGGCCACAGGGGACCCTAGACAAAGGCTAAGACTGAGAGAACTTCTGTTTGCCGTAAGCATTTCTTTTGCACATAACTATGATAATTTATAGGAAAAAGCTTCTCCCAGAACATTCTACCAAGGGTGCACGGTATGTTCAATAAATGTTTATGTATGTACATTAGTTATAACATAGCTTAAGGCAATGTATTCTTAAATAAGGTGTCTCTATCAGTCTTGTATTTCTGCCACACTAAATGCATGCAGCTGCTATTTCTGCTGCTGATGCTCTGGCTGTTCTGCTCCAATAAATGCAAAAGCTATTTGCAGATGAGTGAAGTAGTGCATTTATTAACCAAGATCATTTTCATTATCCAATGTTTAAATGATCAGAAGTATATTGAAATATAAGGGTCTGTTTTCATTCCATTAGTACATTTTGTGGTGAATGATATGGAACAGGCTTGTACCCAAACTTTCCAGCTCACTTAGTTGAGTTTGTTTTGAATAATGAACAATTGACTTTTTTGAATAAATAAATGTTCAGATTTGCTGAGAGCATCCTGAACTATGAGATACAGTCTTCATGGAGACATAAACAGATAGTGTCAAAATAAAATGAACTCACTACTCCATTGCTATGGTGCTGCATCCAGCCAGAAATGTGGCTGAGGAAATGCAATTTACTCTGGAACTTTCAGGAAGCTTTAACATGAGTCTGGAGTTTTGGAGGTATGGATAGTTGGATGAGGCTGCATCCAGTTCGATCCACAGTCCTCACCTCAAAGCTAGTTGAAACCACTGGATTTAAGGATTTTAATTGTGGGCTTCAGCCTGCTTAACAATGTTGTGGATCATGCTCACTGTGTTTATCAACTCAGAACTTTAGTGGTGACAATAACACCATTCAGAGCAGAAACTAGAAATAAGAGCAGTGGTTCTCAACCTGTGGGTCCCCAGGTATTTTGGCCTACAACTCCCAGAAATCCTAGTTTACCAGCTGTTAGGATTTCTGGGAGTTGAAGGCCAAAACATATGGGGACCCACAGGCTAAGAGCCACTGAACTAGAGAGAGCCATTTGAGATGTTACTAGATTCTACAGTAAATCCCATCTATGCTATATATCATGTCCAATGGTTATGGGTGTTGTGAACTATGATATTTAAGGCATCATTACTTTTCTGAAACAGTATTACATTGGCATTTAGGGCTATGTCTATACTTAGAATCATAGAGTTGGAAGAGACCTCATGGGCCATCCAGTCCAACCCCCAAGAAACAGGAAAATCACAAAGTACCCCTGACAGATGGACATCCAGCCTCTGTTTCAAAGTCTCCAAAGAAGGAACCTCCACCACACTCCAGGGCAGAGAGTTCCACTGCTGAACAGCTCTCACAGTCAGAAGGTTCTTCCTAATGTCTAGATGGAATCTCCTTTCTTGTAGTTCAACTCTATAGCCAGCGTCCTTTGTTGTCCAGAACCTGAAACTATTACAAAACATAAATTAAGCAGTGAGGAATAAATGTATTTATTTCTTGAAAACCCAAGGAAAAAAATTGAATCTCAAACAGAAGTTCCTTCCATAAATTAATCTTTTAAGTTACAATCTTAATGCACACAAACAAGGAAGATTTAATTCTGTGTAAGCAAGCATATGATTATGCTGAAAGAGACCACAGACTGTGTACATATTGCTCCAAACTACGACAAATGATGCCTTTGGTGAGACCATTTTAATTTACAGAAGGGCCAAATGTGTACGTTTTTATAGTATGGGGAAACTAGTGTGCTTTTTCTCTCTCCATATGCAAAACAAAAAAAACCCAACAAAAACTAGGTCAGGCTTTGACATTGTGAGTATTTCAACCCCTCCTTCCAATTAGAGCCTGGAGAAGACCCAGAGAAAATGTAGGTATGCCTTTTGAAATGATAATGAGCCAACTTAGTAGTTGTCAACTCATTCTACTGAGCTGGAAGTTACACAATAGGCAGCAGACCCATGCTTCCTCACCCCACCAGGAGATTTTGCAGGCCAAGAAGTTATGATTATGCAAAACTGGGGTGAATAACCAAGGGAAATGTCTGAGCAGATATTAATTATGACATAGGAAATTTCCCAGACAGGAAAGTGCAATTAGAAACAAGATCCTAGGCGTATTGGCAATTACAGTACTCCCTAAATATCAGGCTTTCTTACTTAGGAGGCTAAGACAATTTACATTTGAACGTCAGAGCCAGGAGTTGCAATGTCCCCTTGTGGCTGAGGATTGCAGGGAAGATCTTAACACTATGGTTAGTCAATATCTATAGAGACGGGTGGTGGAGCCGACTTCTTCATTTCTTTCAGTAATCTCAGCTCTCCCATTGTACTTGCAAGATTGATGATTTTTAAAACTATTTTTGTCGTGCAGCTTCCAAATGGATCCAGTATGTTTCAGCATAGAGTTTAAGAAAAGTTATATTTTGAACCACAGTTCCCAGATACCACCAAAAAGCTTTCCACAGCTCTAACATCACATTTCTCTTTCCAAGCAGGCTTCAGTCTTTTATAGAAAGAACATACTGATGGTTGAAAACAGAAACTTGGATGTTATTCTGTTATTTCTGGCTTTGTGTCCCAAAATCTAGAAAGCCTGTCGCTCAATGGCAGAGCACATGCTTTGTATGCAGAAGGCACTAGATTTAATCCTTGGCATCCGCCTGGTAGTTCTTTGGCAGTGCCCTGTCTGCAACCCTTGAAATACATTGCCAATCAATGGCAGTTGGCCTAATGAGGCTGTACATTCCAGCTCCACAGCAGACAACACCTGTGCCAGAAAAACAAAAATTGAAGAGGCATCATGTCACTTCTGGTTTTGTTTTGAGACATTTTCCAATTATTATTATCATGGTTTGAGAAGTGCATTTTGCAGCAGTTTTGAGCCCTTTTGTCAACTAAGGGTTGAAAAGCAACCTGGAAAAAATGGGAAGAATTGAAAGCTTGCGTACTTACACTGGACGGTTCTAAGACCGGCAAAGAACTGGGTTAGAGCCAAAGGTGGCTGAAACTCCAAGCTTATTCCACCCCTGGTACAGACAATACTAAGGGCTCATCTCCACTTTGGAGAACTAATGTAGTTTGACACCACTTCGACTTCCATGGCTCAATTATAGTTTGGTGAAGCACCAATATCCTTTGGCAGAGAAGACTGAAGACCTTCTAAAACTACAACTCCTATTATTCCATCATGTTGAGCCATGGTGATTAAAGTGGTATCCAATTGCATTAATTCTACAATGTAGATGAACCTTAAGACAGATAAACCAATGGTCTGAGTGAGTAAAGGTGCTGCTATTTCCTTTCTTTCCCCTCCTTTAGTTGAAGACTAGAAGCCTTTTCAATTAAATATTGCACTGCTATATAACCCAGTATCTGAATCCAGATTATCTGCTTTGAACTGGATTATATGAGTCTACATTGCCATACAATTCCATTCAAAGTAGATAATCAGAATTCAGAAACTGGATTATATGGCGGTGTAGATTCAGCTTCCTCTCAAAACACCTGCTCGTGTGGAGTCCTTCTAGGATTGTCTGCTAAACAGAAAATGCACAAGTACTTCACAGCTCTAACTTGTCACCTCAGGAGAGATGACCCACATACTTTATAACCACCAACAAGACTAAATTCATTCCTTCGCCTCTGTCATTCCACTTGGTTTCATTTGTTAAAGTCTGTTATATGACTTCTCTGCAGGACTAACAGGCATAACAACCCTGGGTTTGTTTCCTTCTTACAAAGTAAAGATACAAGCCGAGGGATAAATAGCAGCATTGTTCTTATCTACGCGAGACTAGCTTCCCCATCCATTAAATGCAAGTCAAATACAGCACTATTTTCTTTTATGGGAACCCGCAGAAATGTTGCACAAAGCTTAATGGCAATTGGAGTTCATCAGATGTGTATATAGTCATGCAGTGGAGAGTTATTAATATTTTTACTACAATGCATCATAACATAACACAATGGAACAAATTCCCTGGAGGAATCTACTCAACCTGATAGCTATCTGTTCAACATTTGTAAGAGAGATTTATTCTACTGAGAAGGGACTAGGCCTTGAAGCCCTCTGTAATCCTGTGGCTATGAGTTTCAAATTCCAGTTCACCATCTTCATGCAGGTGATGGCTTAGGTCAGGGCCATAGCCAGGATTTTGATTCGGGGTGAGTTTGGTTCGGGGGGGGGGGCTGAGACTGGGTGGAAGAGGGTCTACCCTAGCAAACCTTTTGTATTGTTATCCCAATAACCCCATTAATGTGGAATATAATGAGCATGGTGATCAGATCATGATATGAATAAACATAACAGTTTAAATAATGTACCAGTAAGGCCTTTTCGCGGACCACCCTGAGAATTTCGGGGAGGGGGCTGAAGCCCCCTTAGCCCCCCCTGGCTACATGCCTGGCTTAGGTATACATTGCTATACTTCACTGCTTTCCCTCTCTCTCACACCACCCATATATGCTGCCCAAAGTGGCTACCTGACTCTGCCTAACAATAGAGCTGTAGGGCCAGTCAACTGAGGATCTCAATGTCCAGGTAGATCCAAATGAGAAAAGAAATTTCCTTTGCCACCTCCACTCAATTTGGAACTGGAGGTCCTCATATAAGATCTTTCGACTCGAGATATCAAATGCTGGTAGGTATGGAGTCAGCCCAACGGACCTCACTGGGACAAAATAACAGCCAGCTTCAAATTTGATGAAAAATGCTCTCATTCATCACCAGAAGGGTACCGTCTACTTTATCCTGTGATTATAAAGCCACAGAGTGTGCTTGAACTGCAACATACAACCATGGCCTCACTTCTTGGGATTCTTCTACCACAAAAGCTCTACTATTGGGGAAATGAAGTACTCCATTGTGAGCTGCTGTGTAATGAGGTGGCCAGCAGCTGCTTCCAACCATGTGAAAAATGACTCAGCCAAGTTCCACTGATGGATATAAATGCCTGGGGTGGGATGAGAAGAATCAGTGAAAGAGCATTATCTCTTCTATGAACTCGCACACATAGAGAATGCCAATTTCATAGCTGCCTCTGAAATAATATATCCAGGGGAAAAAATTATATGGGCATTTCAATGGAAAATTCTTAGTCCTACCTTCCAAAAATTTTTGCATCTAGATGCCAGTGTGAGAAACTACGACAGCAATCACATGAGTAGATTTGGTGCATTATGGAATCTAGAACAAATTCTGCAGACTCTTCTGGTATTTATTTATTCACTTTAAAATGCGGTTTTATTATGCACTCCATGTAGTCATGCCAGCCACATGACCTTGGAAGTGTCTACGGACTACACTGGCTCTTCGGCTTAGAAATGGAGATGAACACCACACCCCAGAGTCAGACATGACTAGACTTCATGTTAGGGGAAAACCTTTACCTTTTTACCTTTATGACCACTGCAAACAGGAACTTTACTCTTGGAAGATATCTTCCGATTGGGGTATAAGGTGGCAACCTGTGCTTGACATGGTTACACTCCCACTGAGGACACAGGTCCATAGCCTGGGGTCCTCCTGGATTCAGCACTGAGACTTGATGCCCAGGTCTCGGTGGTGACTGGGAGAGCCTTTGCACAGCTAAAGCTTGTGCGCCAGCTGTGACTGAATTGGCCATGGGGGTCCATGCCTTGTTTACATCCAGATTGTATTAGTTCAATGCACCCTACGTGAGGCTACCTTTGAAGTTGGCCCAGAAACTGCAATTGGTCCAAGGATCGGCAGCCAGACTTTTAACTGGAGCTAATTATAGGGAGCACACAATGCCCCCATTAAAGCAGCTCCACTGACTGCCAATAAGTTTCCAGTCCCAATGCAAGGTGCAGATTATGACCTAGCTATCAGTTGAACATTTTCAAATGGTATTTATTCTACTGAGAAGGGACTAGTCTTTAAAGCGCTCTCTAATCCCATGGTCCTAAACAGTTCGGGTCCTGCCTATCTTTGGGATCAGATCTCCCACTATGAACCAGCGCAAGCTCTAAGATCTGCCAGGGAGGCCCTCCTCTCACTTTCACCACCATCACAAGCACAGCTGGTGAGTACGAGGGAGAGGGCCTCCTTGGTGGTGGTGGTCTCTGACTTTAGAACATCCTCCCCAGACAGGGTCATAGCCAGGGGGGCTTGAGGGACTCAGCCCCCCCCCCCCATTCTCAGTGTGGTCCATGAGAAGGCCTTACTAGTGCATTATTTAAACTGTTATGTGTAATCATATCATGATCTGATTACCATGCTCAATATATCCCATATTCATGGGGGTATTGGGATAACGATACAAAAGGTTTGCTAGGGTAGATCCTCTCTCACCCCCCGAATCAAAATCCTGGCTACAGTACTGTCTCCAGGAAGACTAGGAAAGCCCCCACACTCTCTTCCTTTTGCAGAGATTTGAAAACTTGGATGTTTCAACAAGCATTCAAGAATAACTAGTCCCTATTTATAAACGCCCAGTCCCTAGTTTGCCAGATAGTACACTGTTTGCACTATCCCTAGCCTAGCCTTTCTTAGCTTGGACATGCCCATTTTAGTAATCTTGATCACTGTCTGATGGAGCGCCACTGCAATTAGTTTTATATTTGTATGTTTTAGTATGTTTTTATCTGGATTGTTGTATTTTATGATGTTTTTATTTTAATGTTTTGAGTGGGGGATGTTTTTGGTTTATGGATTGTTCTGCTTGTATGTTTTGTGGGCATTTTCCCCATATGTAAGCCACCCCGAGACCCTTTGGGGAGATGATGACAAGGTATAAGAATAAAGTTGTTGTTGTTATATCTCTGTGCCCCCTTTTTCTCTTGCCACAATCTGCCTTATTAACTTGGGGTGCACATGGGGGTAACTTCTTGGCTTGGTATATGTATATTTGAGGGGAACAGAGTAATTAACCTGTATACTATTTTACTGTATGTGGGAATGAAAGCATTTTGGGAACAGGAGATTGCTGAAGAAAGGAAAACATAAACCAGATATAACTTTCCTTTTCATGTACCCAATTCTTACAACTGGGACATTCTCAACACTGGGAACAAAGGCCTCATATGATACAGCTTATGTATTTAACTGCATTATATGGCAGGGTAAATCCAGCCAAGGTTTCCCAAATTTCCAGTTCGGTTTATTGGCTTACATATTATTGAAGGTTACTGACAAAGCACTGGGGTGGGGTTGGGGGGAGGCATTTATTATGACTAGAAATACTGACCACGGGACATTGATTTTTCTATGGAAAATTAGAAAGCTTTGTTGGAATGCAGGAGTGACCTTTTTAGACTGAGATTACAAATAGGAAAAAAAAGCTGTTTCATTTTCACCCAATATACTATCCTCCTCCTGTGATGATGGGTGGCACTGAAGTAGATTAATACTTTGCTTTCCTCTCAAGAGCTGGGCTAAATCCTGCTTAGGCTTTGTGAGAAATGGATTTTGTGATTTTCAGGTCATTTTCCTCTGCAAATTTAATGTTTATCAAAATAGATTCCGGGAGCACTTACAGAGATTTCCAGCCACCTTATACAATACTTTTCAAATTCTTGGGTGTATCAGCAGTGTTTTAAAGTCTTGATTCGATTCACCCTGCCAAGAGAATGAGGAAAGTCATTTAAATTGCTATTTACAGATAAAAAGAAAACAAACATTGGATATGAACAAGGGTGAAATCCAAAAGATAACAATATTTAGGAGCATAGAAGAACAAGAAAAATAATGTGGATGTTGCTCCCCCTTTAACAAAAAATAACAGGTCGTACTTGCCAGCATTTCCACTCATGATTTGAAAAGAACCGAAGGGATGCACTGGTTTGAGTTTTGAGCCAGGATTCTGGAAGATCAGGGCTCCAATTGCCACTCAGAAAAGGGCAAAGTTACTTCCTCTCAGCTCTAATGGAGGGCAATGGTAAACCACCAATAAACAAATCTTGCCAACAAAAGTGTATTAGAAGGGTACAAAAAATGGATTCCATGTGAAGCCGTATAACAAAAACAAAAAGCAAAGTTCAGGCAATGGAGTTGACGGGGTTGTATAGGGAGGGATGGGTTAGTGAACTTCACCCGGTGACACTAGAGGGTGTGACACCAAAATAATTGTCCACAAAACCTTTGTGCGGTGTTTCAGCAGATACCTATTTTAATATAAAAGGGATCCTTGTAGCTACATATAACCATAAAAATATATTTCTGAAGCCCAGCCTGCATGTACTGTATCTTTATACCTATAAAGCTAAAACACTATGCCAGTTTATTTTTTGAAATTTCCAACATGCATGCGATCCAGTCAGATATGTCATTATTATCCATTACAACAATGTGTCGAATCACATACTTTCATTCATATGTGTTACAAGCATGTACTGTTGTTTTTAGTGCTGCTGTATTTTGTCATTTTGGGGGGAATTTTAGCAGACTCTTACAGACTCTTCTGGTAAAGACAGTTTTTCCAGGTGTCCCATGTTTTGAGGGACAGTTCCTTATTTCAAGCAAATGTTCCATGCCCCATTTTTCAGAAGCTACTGCCCCTCCCCTCCACCTGCTGGGTGTCCTTCTTTTTAAGGTAGACACCTTGCAACCCTGGGTACAGGAGGAGTGACACCATGAGTTACCGCAGTGAGTGAAACCAACACTAGTAGCACCACTGAAGCCAAGCCTCAAACTGCAAAACACAAGTGCAGGCCTGCACAACCTGCAGGCCTCCAAGTGTTTTGGACTTTAGATCCCAGAATTCCCAACCATTGGACAAACAGGATGGGGCTCCTGGGAGCTGTAGTTTCAAAAACCTAGAGGGCCACAGGTTGAACAGACTGGAACTACTGGTTGTTCCACAATTGAATAACTTCAACATATGTGAAGTGGTATTTTAGGAGAGTGCGCACTTAGACTCACATTTTGGGCTAGGGACATGGCACACTTATACTGAAACGGGTTGAAGCTCATGGTTTTTCTTCAGGTCTTGACTGTGAAAGACATTCCGCTGTCAGTACTCCGGTGGTATTCACAGCACTTCTTTCTAACGCACCACCATTGGTGGAAATTTTTAGAATTGAAATTTTGTGCTATATGCGGCTGCGGCTAATGCTGAATGACTTCACCAGGACCTGCCTTTTGTAACATTACCAAAGAGTTTATCACATTAGGCAAGAACAACGGCATCTTTGGCTGGGACATATAACATAGAAGGAAGAGGAAGGGTGTCCTCCAAGCAGCGTCAAAGTAAAGTTCAAGCGGTTAGCTGCAACACTAAAAGTCTTCAAAGTATAAGTTTCCAATATAATATTTATTATCTTGAATAGTTCTTTGGCATGGAAAACATATATCTATTCCCAAATGGGGATGTGGAATCGAGGAAAACCTCTCTTCAAACAATTCAAAAATTCTCAGAGTCCTTACATCCGAATTAAATCATAGGTAATTATCATCAAATATATGTCGGATTAAGAAACTTCTGGGGGTCGACGGACTAAATATCAAAGGCCTTGCCGTTTCGCCGGGGAAACCCAGCTTCATCGGGACCCAAAATCATAATATTGTTTTGTATTCCACTTTTGGTCCGTGCATCTAAAACATAGAAATATATACAATAATATCATTAGGTACATATAATCAAAAAGCCCACCAATTGAACAGGACAACCCTTTTCAAAGGCTAACACATATATATCACATATTACATACCATATTTTCATTTTCATATATCTCAGAGTGGACGCAGCCACTGTTTCGCATAGTAGTCAACGGACAACACCCAACGCTAGAGGTCTCCGTTACATACTCTCCTCCTCCGTTCCAGGTGCAACCTACTCCAAAATCTCACTGATTGTTAGGGAATCGTTATGCCCCAGGGTAATTCGCTTTTAAGGAATGAATCCAAAAACCTCTTTTGGTGTAGTAATCTCTTATGATCCTGGTATGGTTTGGGTGTAATCGTTTCCAATACTAGGATTTTAAAATCATTGAAATCGTGATGACGTCTGTAATGTGTATATAGTGGTGAGGATTCGTTCTTGGTGCGAAATCTCGATTTATGTTCCTGGGCCCTCGTACGTAAGTCCCGCCCACTTTCCCCCACGTAATATTTATGACATGGACATATTAAACAATAAATGACATTTTTACTCCCACATGTTGCCCCTGTTCGAAATTTGTAGGTGTGTTTGCCCTCGAGGTCTGTAATTGAGTCTTGGGAGGAGATGTGTTTGCATATTGTACAATGATAACACGGTTGAGTACACCTCTTTCCACTGGCCATGTGTTGGGGAATTCTATGATCGGCATGGATCAATAGTTGTTTGAGATTGGATGTTTTTCTGTGGGCGACCATTGGGGGTTTGTTTAATCCTGGGATTGAGCTAACAATGGGCCAGTACTTACGAACAATTTTAAGAATAGCTTGGGAGTGAGGGGTAAACGTTAAGGGCCATATAATACGATCACTGGGTGTTTTAGGACGGTGTTGAAAGGTCTATCGGACGGATCCACCACCTCCAATCCCGGTTCCAGATACGACCTGAGACATCCCCGCAATACGGAAGAACCCCCCCAAAAAAAATTTCAACTGAAAGAGAGGGGATACCCTAACTCCATTCTCTATAAAGCTTTAAATAAAATCCGCAATATCCCCAGGAATACTCTCCTTCAACACCGTCCTAAAACACCCAGTGATCGTATTATATGGCCCTTAACGTTTACCCCTCACTCCCAAGCTATTCTTAAAATTGTTCGTAAGTACTGGCCCATTGTTAGCTCAATCCCAGGATTAAACAAACCCCCAATGGTCGCCCACAGAAAAACACCAATCTCAAACAACTATTGATCCATGCCGATCATAGAATTCCCCAACACATGGCCAGTGGAAAGAGGTGTACTCAACCGTGTTATCATTGTACAATATGCAAACACATCTCCTCCCAAGACTCAATTACAGACCTCGAGGGCAAACACACCTACAAATTTCGAACAGGGGCAACATGTGGGAGTAAAAATGTCATTTATTGTTTAATATGTCCATGTCATAAATATTACGTGGGGGGAAAGTGGGCGGGACTTACGTCTGAGGGCCCAGGAACATAAATCGAGATTTCGCACCAAGAACGAATCCTCACCACTATATACACATTACAGACGTCATCACGATTTCAATGATTTTAAAATCCTAGTATTGGAAACGATTACACCCAAACCATACCAGGATCATAAGAGATTACTACACCAAAGAGAGGTTTTTTGGATTCATTCCCTTAAAAGCGAATTACCCCTGGGGCATAACGATTCCCTAACAATCAGTGAGATTTTGGAGTAGGTTGCACCTGGAACGGAGGAGGAGAGTATGTAACGGAGACCTCTAGCGTTGGGTGTTGTCCGTTGACTACTATGCGAAACAGTGGCTGCGTCCACTCTGAGATATATGAAAATGAAAATATGGTATGTAATATGTGATATATATGTGTTAGCCTTTGAAAAGGGTTGTCCTGTTCAATTGGTGGGCTTTTTGATTATATGTACCTAATGATATTATTGTATATATTTCTATGTTTTAGATGCACGGACCAAAAGTGGAATACAAAACAATATTATGATTTTGGGTCCCGATGAAGCTGGGTTTCCCCGGCGAAACGGCAAGGCCTTTGATATTTAGTCCGTCGACCCCCAGAAGTTTCTTAATCCGACATATATTTGATGATAATTACCTATGATTTAATTCGGATGTAAGGACTCTGAGAATTTTTGAATTGTTTGAAGAGAGGTTTTCCTCGATTCCACATCCCCATTTGGGAATAGATATATGTTTTCCATGCCAAAGAACTATTCAAGATAATAAATATTATATTGGAAACTTATACTTTGAAGACTTTTAGTGTTGCAGCTAACCGCTTGAACTTTACTTTGACGCTGGGACATATAACATGACATTGCTTTTCTCACTGTTCTTCCAGTGGAACACAGCTTGGAAAACCTTTCCTTTACAAGCACAGTTAATGACCTCCTTCTGTGAAAGAATACTTTTCAGTAGTCTCCCACCAAGAGAACAACAGAAGAGTAACATGCAATGATTGCAATTTTGTTTGCCTTTTGTGATGAACCCCCAAGACCTGTCTCCTCCTTATGAACCAAACTTTGGACTGAAATCTCAGAGCCTGGGATACTTCTGACCTGCCAACCCTATGATCATTAACTAGACATTGAGATGCTGGAGACCCTTCATGCATACTTGTGTTTTCCTAATCTTTGGATCAAAGTGACAGTGTTTCATGTTGTGTCTGAATTCATTTCAATATTTCATTTAAAATTCCCTTAAAAGGACACATCTTTCCAAATATTGGAACAAGGTTGTTTTGATGATCTGCATTCCACCTTTCAACAACAATGAAAATATAGCTGGAATTTAGTCTGGAGCTGAGCTAACAGAAACTCTTACTCTAAAACAATACACAAATCCATGGGTTACAGAAGATCAGGATAACATCACCAAGAGAAAGTATTAGTGAGTCATTTGTTTCTGTGAATTGCCTAAATGTTCTTTGAAAGTGGAACACAGAAAACAGAAAATCCACAGAAGGCAGAGTTCAAAACAAAGGAAGGTTATGCAAGACTAGCAAGAAAATGAGCTGATGACTCCTCTAAGATAGTATTACAATACATTTTGGCTTTCACTTCTTACCAAAGCATTCTTCCTGAATGAATAATTGGAGAACTCTGGGCACATCTTTTTTCCTTTCCCTGGACAGAGCTGGGATGAAAAATGTTGAGGCTATATATACTCTATCAGCTTTACAGGGCTCCATAGCACAAATTGTGTATCAGAGCTTGGGCGGATGGGGAATTCTGGCACTTTTAAATTAATACAAGTGCCATAATCAGCTGATATGGCCATGGTGGTCCATGCCCTAGTTACCTCCAGGTTGGATTACTGCAATGCACTCTACGTGGGGCTGCCTTTGAAGATGCCCAACTGCAGTTGGTCCAAAGATCGGTGGCCAGGTTATTAACGGGAGCTGGTTACAGGGAGTGGTCAATCCCCCTGTTTAAACAGCTCCACTGGCTGCCGATAGGTTTTTGGGCCCCAATTCAAGGTGCAGGTAATTACCTACAAAGCCGTAAACAGTTCAGGACCTAGAATCATAAAATCATAGAGTTGGAAGAGACCTCATGGGCCATCCAGTCCAACCCCCTGCCAAGAAGCAGGAAAAATGCATTCAAAGCACCCCTGACAGATGGCCATCCAGCCTCTGTTTAAAAGCCTCCAAAGAAGGAGCCTCCACCACACTCCGGGACAGAGAGTTCCACTGCTGAACAGCTCTCACAGTCAGAAGGTTCTTCCTAATGTTCAGATGGAATCTCCTTTCTTGTAGTTTGAAGCCATTTTTCTGCGTCCTATTCTCCCGGACAGCAGAAAACAAGCTTGCTCCCTGCTCCCTATGATTTCCCCTCACATATTTATCCATGGCAGAGACATGTGATATCACACATTACACCTTCAGTGGAGAAGATAGCAGAGTGATTGATTTTTTATTGAGATTTAAAAATGAATGTTAGTTTTGAAAGAACTTAGTTTGTATGAATTGTGAGCATATAGAGCAGGGGTGGGCAATTACCAGCCCTCCAGGTGTTTTGGACTTCAACTCCCAGAAATCCTAGCCAGTTTACCAGCTGTTAGGATTTCTGGGAGTTGAAGTCCAAAACACCTGGAGGGCCGGTAATTGCCCATCCCTAATATAGAGCAATGATGACAATGTCTTGATAGTTATGGAACAGGGATACTACTTTTGGCCAGAAGGTGAGGTCCAGACAGAGCACTGCTTGATTTCTCTGGAAGAGGATGTATGGTTTGTCAACATGAAGTACTGCGAGTTCTGAGGGATGGTGGGCTGAGGTGATGGCTACTAGAAAGGCCACTTTCCATGTTTGGAGCCTAAGGTCGGTGGTGGCCATGGGTTCAAACAGGGGGGGCTGGAGATTTTGGATAGCACCAACTGGGAGGTCTTGTTGGGGTGGGGGTTGGTATAACCTTGAATAAAAGTATTTATAAGATGGTCAGAGAAGAGCAAAAGACAGCCTCTTTGTTCAAGGGACCATGACAGGGCTGCCAGGTATGCCTTTAATGAGGAAAGTGCCAAGCCCTTAGCTGACAGTGTCAACAGGAAGTTGAGGATGTCTGTGATCGAGTCCGACTCAAGCGTGGTTCCACATGTGGTCAGGAAGGCCAAAAAATAAGTGAGTTTGTAGGAGTAAGACCTCAAGGTTGATGGTTTGTGGGCTGCTTGCAGGATGGAATGAAGACCCTCTAAAAGGCTGAGTGGATCGTCCATGCGATCAGGTGAAGGGAAATGTCAAGGTGGAGGAATTGATCATCCCCCATGGAGAGAAGGTAGAGTGTCTGCAGAAAGGGGTGGTGTTGACCCTATGAGAGGCGTATCGGGGTGGGGAACCATGTCTGCCTAGGCCAGGCCAAAGTCATCAGGATGCAGTGGATTTTGAAGAGAAAGATTGCTTGATCACTCTCAAAAGCAGTGGAGGGAAGGCGTGGAAGAAGTCCCCAGTCCAGGTTAGGAAGAATGTAACTCTGAGGCAGCCCTCTGAGGGGTCTGGCTTCTTCCTGGCTCTGAAGAATTTTAGTTTGGCGTTGTGCGGGGATGCGAAGAAATCTATCAATGGCCAGCCCCCTTGTGTAGTTCTTGAGGGTTCAGCCTCCATTCGTGGGAGATCAATCCTGAGTGGTTGAGGCGGTTTGTGAGGCCAGTTTCTTTCCCTGGCAGGTAGGTTGCCAGTGGATGAATGTTGTGTGCAATGCACCATTTTCATGGTCAGCATCAGGGGTTTTCTTGATCTGGGGCCACCTTGCTTATGTAGTACATGGCGGTTGTGTTGTCTGTGAAAATCAGGCAGTGTCTTCCTTGTAGAATGGAAACAAATGTCCAGATGGCCTTGAATATTGTAAGGAGTTTGAGAAGATTGATGTGATTTTTATGCCCTGGGAAGGAGTGGGTGGGGTAACCACCAAAATTTGAAGTCAGAGCTTGGAGAAGCTTTCCGTTAAGTCCTGCACAGATGCAGTTAGACTGTGTGTATTCTCTGTGTGTATTCACAGAGATTACAATGGAAGCAAGCTTTTCCAAAATGGAGTGCTAGCTACTTTAAAGAAGAATACTATAAATGAATATGCATAAAATAATGCATATTAATCTATAGCTATTTTGTAGCTATTTCTTCCCAGAAGTAGCTACATAATATAATTTTCATTTCACATCTTAATTATAAGTTTTGTCCTTACTAGCAAAAGGCATCTGAACAAGAATGCCTTTATTTGTCAAGAGATTGTTTCCTTGCCTGCTAGGAGATTGTCTGTACAGAGAATTTATTGCTGGAGGACAAAAAGGGCCAAAATAAAACACAAAAGTTTGGCTTGGAATACTGATTGTTAGCAAATACTTCATTGACATCAACTAAAAATTTTGAAGGGCTCTCACATTGGTTGCTTGTTATGCACAAGACTTAGTCAGCTATTTTCATATTTGCACAAAATTATTTCAGGAACTTAAAGAGTGTTTTTCCTCTTTGCCCAATATTTTCCCCATTGGCTTAAGGTTATATTTCCTGTCTTCTCCATCAGCTTGGAAAATATGGGAGATTTGGTTTGGATGTAGCCCATCATCTCTTCCAGTTTGTTTAGTGGCACGTACTTCTACACTTAAAGTAAACTCAGCTGCATCCTGGTGTTTTTAAAAAGCCATACTGAATACATTACTGAGTAATTTCTGTGCAGAAAGAATATCAAATTCAGCATACCAAGGTGACCAGCATTCCTCTAAAGCAAAGCACCATTCATCTTAGGAATTCATTCCTCCCAACATTTCCACTAGTTCAAAAATTTCAGGGTAAGGTACAAAACTAGTTCCCCTACCTTTCATGATTCCACAACATTGAAGCATGGCAGTTAAAGTGATGTTAAACTGTATTAATTCGACAGCAGATGAACCCTATGGATTGGAACACATGGTTTCATTTATCCACAGCTAGCAATATATGTTTTGTCTAGGCATTTTAGGTCCTCCAATTCTAAATATTCTTGCTCCAGGTGTCCTTCATTTTGATAGTGTTCACTATTATCCACTGTTTTGTGTATCTACTGTGTATCACACTGTATTGACTTGTTAATTGTCACTTTCTTCCTTCCCTGATCCCTATAGCAGGAATTGCATAATTCTGTCTCATTGGGTTACTGCTTTGTTATACCCAATGAGATGTGAACTTTACCTTGTTTCTCAGGTGTTTATGGCAGGCAGTAGTTTCTCTGTTTGCTGTTGTTGGGTGCTGTTCGTGAGTGCTCAAAGCTTTCTGCTCACTTTAGTATAAGTAATTATGGTCTAGTAAATGCTGAACTGGAATTTCCATCATTTTGGTTCCACCACTGGTTGCAGTAGCTAAAAATAATAGGAACTGTACTTCAATGTCTACAAGGCTCAGCTGCCCAGCCCTGACATCCATTATATCAGTAATTCAGACAGCTCTTCATATTAGGTCATTACCTCCCTCCATATCTGAGCCATAAAGATGTAGTTGGGAGTCTAACTCTCAGCATTTCTTACCATTGGCTTAGACAGCTAGGGCTGTTGAAAGTTGCAAGCACTGGAGGGTTAGCTAACTCTAATCCTGCTTTAGACAAATTAGCAGAATTACGTATGCACTAGGGAAGATCTAAACTAAAGACTACACTGCTAATACAATGATAATAGTAAGCTAGTGCAAGAGTGGTATTATTACTAAAATTCCATATAAATGATCGTGGATAATCTGGCGTTAAACTTCTGTACAGAAGCACTTTCCATTAAAATCCAACAGTCCCAACGTTATGAGAAATTCTTTTCATTGTCATGTCCTGCAGCAATCACTCTTCAATCAATGCAAAGTGAAGCAGATGAGCTTGGAATATGGGTGGTGTGGTTAGGACATGACACCAGGCAGTGTGCCAGCAAACATAAAAGTTGTAGCGAGCGCAAGGCTTACCTTGAAGGAATAGGAAAAAATGGGTGAAGAGGGGTGGGATGTCTGTTCAATTACTTTCAGTGATAGGGCAGGGCTGGAGAACTAGCGTAGTAGCATGTATCATCTACTTACCTTCCAAGTCCCCACAATAAGGAACACACAGAATGATACTGTTTTTCCCCCTAATGGCATAACTCCCTTTACTTGATGTTTTATAGATTTTAGAGGACTTCTCTCAATACCATAGCAACATGGGAGCCAGGCTTATGTCCCTCAATTCAGATCTATGCTCCAAAGCATGGTTTTTGTAGTTGCACAGATTGTTTCCACCAGTTATCCACTGGCTGTAAGAGGCCAACAAGACAAATGAGAAAGACCAGATGCCCCACTCTGCTACATATTTTAAGAATACTTATTATATCTGCCTTGCTTAGGATTCAGAGCACGATAAGGTCTTCTGGGTTTTTGTTTCCAATGGTGATGGTTGGAACTAGTGACATAGTCAGCCCTCGACATTCACTGGGGTTAGGCGTGTAAGACCTCTGTGAAAGTGGAAAAACCATGAATTAAAAAGAAAAACACTTTTTCCTGGGAGAACATGTCTCTAGAAATCTCTAGGTCCTCCAGTGAAAATCTATTTTCACCTTCTGCAGTAAGTGGCCATATTGTCACATTGGAGGGCCTAGAGATTCCGCAAAATACTATATTAATCAAATCTGCAAATAATCAAATCCACAAAAGTGAAATCTACAAATGTGGAGAGCCACCAATAGTTTAATTTTCATTTTAAAACACTGCTCATCAAACTGAATCCTAGTATCTGCCTCCATTTGATTACAGCTTGGGAAGCAAAACAATACATCTGTCCCTAGATGTCAAAACTCATTTCCATTCACTATTCCAGGGATTGGTGCTGATGATGACAGTACTGAATTACATACAAACATTTCTGACAGAATGCTGGAGGAAAATTAGGACCATCCGACACTACTGTCATACTAGGCCTACTTGTGAGAAAGTCCTCAAAGAACGTTTGGAGATATATAATCCAGCTATTTAAAAAAATCTTACCAGTTCAGTCACCCTTGGTGCATGTGTAACAAGGAAAGTTCAGGGCAGGTTAGCAGAAGGCATTTATAACCGGCCTCTTGGCCTCCTATTAGGAAATTGGCTCCTTTCATCAAAGTGGTTTTCTTCATACCAGCACGAAGCAGGGCAGTGTTTAATATAATTAGCTGCAAATGAGCAACCATTAGTCATCCACATTTTTATATAATTATTGGCAGTGCAAAGGAAACCTGCACAGTTCTAACTATTTCCACCCAAACCGAACAGAAGCTGCTCACACAGGCTGCAAAGAAGGAGGTGGACTGAAGAGGAATTTGGGAAGCTGGAAGATTCAAATCATCTCACTGAAGCTGTGCTTTATTTTTATTTTTAATCGGTTCTGAAAATAACGCACATTTATGGTAGGACTATAATTGGAAAGTACTTAAACTGATTTAAGCTCTGAATGCATTTAAAATAAATGTCTCTCCAAGTTTACATATGAAACCTTTCCTTACTGCTTTTCTGAAGAACAATAAGAAACTGTAAGATCATCTGGGGATACCCTGCTCTTGGTCCCGCCTCCTTCACAGGCGTGACTGGTGGGAACGAGTAACAGGGCCTTCTCAGTGATGACCCCTTGCCTATGGAACTCCCTCCCCAGCGAAATTAGAGCAGTCCCCTCCCTCCTGGCCTACAGGAAGCATGTAAAGCATGGTTATAGGACCAAGCCTTTGGATAAAAACTTAGTGCAATATGAGAATATGGAATAGTGATATGACAATATGGAACGGCCATGGTTTATGATTTTGGATGGTGTGATTTGAAAAATCATTTTATTATGTTTTAACTTTTTGGTTTTAAAGTGTTTATTTTATTGTCTATTAAAAGCATCAAATTGCTGCCTATCTGTCAGGCTGCTCTGAGTCCCCTTTGGGATGAGAAGGGCATGATATAAATGTAGTAAATAAATCAAGTGGAATTGAACCAAAAGCCACCAAAGGAGGAATGAGAGAGGTGGTGTGTTTGTGTGTTATAAAAGTGCACAGAGGAAGTATATATCTTCAAGGGACATGTTCTTTCTTAAGTAATGGTACTATCTGTGGGTAGGCAAATATTAGGCATAATTGTTACCATGTGCAGTCCTTTCAACAAACTCCTTAAAGAGTTTTGTCTACATGGGGCTAGTAACCTGTGCTCACAGTGCACTGGACACTAGCAGTCTTCATAACATTCCTTCCCTTTCTTAATGCAGGGACAATGTTAGCCCCACATTAAGAAAAGTTGGAGGAGGCTCGGGATTTGCTTGAATCTCTGAAGCAACCCCATTAGCTTTAGTGCAGTGTGGACAGCAGAATCTAGTCAGATTCGGATTGGTCCACTGTACACAAGAGCCACTGCCACATTGCTCATCAGTGAATGGAAAAGGTCAGGCATAGGGTGCCAGCAATAGCCAGGAGTTTTATAGCCACCTGGCAATGGAGATGGCAACATAGTAAGGTGACAGCTCTGCTTCTCTTCCACTACGGAAAAAGCTCAGTGAAGCTGAAATTCTATGCATACCATCTAAGAATTAACTCATTGTTTCCAATACATCTTTTTGTGCTGTAAATAAGTAAAGGCCAATGTTACCACATAACCTGAGAATGAGGCCCATGGTAAAAAAAGTCATCACAAGTTGAATTTAGTTAAATATGCACAATTTTGTTTATTGAAGAGATTAGGACAAAAACATTAAACCAAATACAAGACAAAGCACCAGAGGCAGTAAAATCCCACCATGCACATCACCAATCTTTCTTCCTACAAGTTTATAAAATAAACATTTTTTAAAAAAGAAGTCCCTCAACACAGCACCATCTTCAGAGTGTAAAAACATTACTCCTTTATATTTTCTTAGATACCAAAATAGAACCAAGGCAGGTCAGCTGCAGCTTTGTCTCTTGATAAGGAACTATGAACCATCCGCTTGAGAGTGGGATCAAAACCTTCCTGCAGGGCAGGCAAAATAGCATCCATACATCAAATGCCAAGTAGCTGTACGCACATGCCACATACTATAATTAAGCACAAAATTCAAGTAACATTTACATACTACAGAGTCCACATGTACCTATCCAAAAAACATGACCACTTCACAAAAACGCATACAGGCAGTAACATCAGAACAACTGAGGTACTGGAAAACACAAATAGTTATGCCAAGAGATCTGTTTTGTTTTGTCCCCCCGCCCCAAGTATCATATAGCAATATAAAAGCAATAATAAAAAATCATTTTGCCAGTCTAAATCAAAACAAAAGCTCTCTAAGGAAGGGAGAGAATAGGGCGAAAAATTAAAAGTAAAAAATATGTCATTCAGGGACAAGGAATACCTGAAAAGTAAAAGGAAAGCGTGTCAACTACAGCTTGTAACATGTCACCCCAAGTCAACCCGTAATTGAAGTACTGGCTTAATTCATCACAACCGTGACAGTTTCATCAATAAATAAAGTCTTGACAATACGAAAGGTGCATATTACTGTGTACTTTTTTAGGAGACAGATCTGTGTCCTAGTAATGTTCAGCTTATTAAAATGTCAATGAGAAGAAAACTAACAGCATCTTTTTCATAAAACAAAAACTAAAGCAAGAAAACCCAAGTCACTGCCTTTCCATAAAACTAAGAGGGAAGAAAGGAAAACACCTGTCTGGCTGCCTATCTTTCTCTCTCCTCCTCCTTTAGTAAGAAAGACCCACTCCACTCATGTTTAAGGTAGTCTTGAGGAATTGTTGGTTCCTTGATAGGTTTCAATTCTTTCTCTCTCACCTTAAATGGTATTCTCTCACTGCTGTCCACAAATATGGTCAAATTTTATGTGCAGTGTGGTAACATGGAAGCCAGTATTTCAAATTGCCTGTTTTATTTATTTTGAGAATTATGATTTGCTTAGCAAACTCATCTGGAAGGCTGACCTTTTTCCTCCTGCAACAAAGCCATTTGACCAAAAACTCAAGACTCTTCCAGAATGGGTCATATCCAACTGTGTTCTGTTGATGAAATTCTCTACATCATAGCAGGGGTTTCCCATGAAGAGAAGGGGAGGCTCATAGATTCTGTATTTTATCTGAAGCCCCTTATACCACTGACCGTCCATACCTCTCCAAAGAGTCATCCACCCTTTGAAGATAGGAGGAGGTTAGAGAAGGAATCTCCATCCACTATTCAGCTTCTTGTGTCTGCTACATTAAACAGTCTTCCCTCAGTTGAGGGGAGATAACTGGATTTAACCCAAAAGTGTTTTTCCATCAGCAAAGGGGGACAAAACTGTATACTACCCAACTTGTGAAGTGCCAGTCCCTTTCTGACTTAAGGGAAAAGAGCCTTTCAGACACCTTTTTCTCCTCTCAAAAATCAAAGCTGTTTCTCTAGAACTGAATTCAAAACTAGCTGTTCTGAGACATGAAATAAAATTTTCCACTTAGCACCCGGCTTCCCATGTCTTCCCTTTGTGCTCTTCCCACCCGCCCTCCTGAAGATTAATCCCACTGCAATTATTAAATGTCAGATTTTAGAAACAGGAAACAAAAAATTAATATAACAACATGATAGCTAATTGTACCTTCCCTGAATAATGGCTGAAGTTAAATATATCTAACAGTGCGATGCCAAGATGCAAATTGAGGCAAAAGTCTCTATTTACTTGGAACCATTAAGTATCTGAATGAAACAGAATTGGGAGTGGATTAGTGGCTGCACTGGAACGTGAAGGTTCAGTGTCCTTGGCTCCATAAAGATGAGCAGCTACTGTTGCTCCATGCTGCTGCCTCTTTCTATTTCCATGTCAATCTAACCTGATAGCAAGGATTCGTCCCATCTAGTCATCCTCATGCTACATTTGTTGTGTTAGCTCATTCCTTCTCCAACCAAAAACTGAAACAAAAGAGCAAAACAACCCACAAAACAACCACTCCTTCAAGTTGTCTTTTTGCTATCAAGCCAGGTCAAGACACCACTATAATTCTGCATGATCAGAAAGGACTCCCTTCAATGTTTTCTTTTCTGGACCACGCGTCACTCAAACACTCATCCTAATGCTCAGTTAAAGAAAGGGTCCTCTTCCTCCTCCATGTTGACGTCAGGCACCAGCTGATCCGTTACTTCCTTAGCACCATATCCTGAATTCGACACATTAAAATCTGTGGAAAACCAAGGATGGTCCAGAATTTCCTGCGAAGTCAGCCTCTCCGAGGGCTCCCGGCGCAGGATGCTACGTATAAGGCATTTTGCCTTTGGGGATAAAGTCTCTGGAATGCTGAACTGCCCACGGCGGATTTTGCTGAAGAGGGAACTAGGCTCAATGTCATGGAAAGGGTAGCGTCCAACGAGCATTGTGTAAAGCATGACTCCTAGACTCCATACATCTGCTGCTTTGCCAGAGTAGCTGCCATTTGTATTCAAGATCTCTGGGCTCACGTATGCTGGGCATCCATGCTTATCGGAAAGGGAGTCATCATTTCCTCTCAAAATGTATGCATCTTCAAGGCTCTCTAGTTTTACTCGAGTCCTGCAAGGCAAGAAACAAGAGAGAACTATTAGACTAAGCCCCCATACAATTCCAGGTTTTCTTCTGGGAAAATCAATGAAATGCTAAAACTTTTGCAACAAGATAGTCCCGTCCGTCCGCGCCCCCACACCAACTTCTTGAGCCTTCAGAGAGACGGCCTAGTCATGGATGTACAGAATGCTCTCCTGCAGATGAAGCTTTAGAGAGAAAATAGAGTTTGTAAGACAGCAGAAAACATTTATGGGAAGCTTTCTTCCTCTGGCATACGTGTTTCCTTTGGTCAGGTGGAGTTTATGGTTTTGAAAACACACACATACACACAAACCTCACTAGCAAACTGAAAATATGACGGAACATGTAATAAGCACCATTTCCTTTTTGAAACTGAGAACTGTCTTTCCACACCTTATGAAAATATACCCAAAAGTCACACAAGGGAAGTGCCCATTTTACTTCCCCTCTGGGTTATCAAGAATCTTTCCCACTTTGAAAGTAGAGTGAAAGGTGGATGGGACCATTTCAAGTGCAAGAGGCCCTATTTACTGAACCAACATAAAAGTTTGGGCAAACACATATCCAGACAGGTGGGTAAGAACAAAGCTAGTACCACTGACACAAGGCCTGGCATCACACTCTCTCTGAGCTCATCTACACTGATTAAAGGAAGTCACAGAACAACAACCAGCATTACAAAGACAAAAAACAAAACAAAACTGATGAACCAAAATGAAAAATTTAAAAAGTGCAAACTGACTTATTCCTCTATTACTCCAATGACAACAAAAGGTATACTGAAAAAAATGATAGTTGTAACAAAAGAAGTCTAACAGTTTCCTTAGGAAGAAAACTCTATAAATTTTGACACTACAGGTTTAGTTTCCCTTATATAAAATGCTAATGACCAGAAGTTTTGGATTTTTTCACATTTGGAAATACCCATATTTGTATATATGTACAGCATGAGATGTCTTGGTGATGAGACTCCAAGTCTTAACATGACATTCATTTATGTTTCATGTACACCTTATACATATAGCCTGAAGGTAATTTTAAACAATATGGTTAATAATTTTGTGCATGAAGTGGGACTCCAAGTCTAAACACGAAATTCATTTGTGTTCATATACACTTTACACACATAGCCTGAAGGTAATTTTAGGCAATATGGTTAATAACTTAATGAATGAAGCAATGTTTGTGTACGCTGGACTATTAGAAAACAAATGTGTCACTATCTCAGCCACCATTTGGAATACTGGCAGTCCCCAAGTTACAAACAGCCAACTTACAAATGACTCATAATTAAGAACAAGGGTGAGAGACAACAGGGAGGGAGAGAAACCTCCCCCACGGAAGGGAAATTTACCAGTGAACAGGTTATCATGGGGAAAAGGTGCCTCCACTGAAGCTTTATTGCAACTCCTTGTTTGCACAAGAAGCCAAATCTATCACAGAAAGTAAGGTGAACTACTCTGAACAGGGCCACAGTCAGGTAAACAAATGCCACAGGGGTATTCACCCTTTTTATGATATCCAAAGAGTATGTGCCATCTGTATCTATATCTATGGCTTGAATTACACTTCAAAATGTGACTGTTCTGACTTACATACAAATTCAACTTAAGAACAACCCTACAGAACCTATCTTCTTCATAACTTGGGGGATTTGGGGGATTTTGGATACAGGATGTTCAACACATATTACTCTCAAGGCCTTTTCTATACAGCCCTATATCACAGATCATCAAGGCAAAAAATCCACAATATCTGCTTTGAACTGGGTTATCTGAGTCCACACTCAGATAATGTGGGATTTCCTGCCTTTATAAAGCCCTAAACGGTTCCGGTCTGGCTTACCTATCTGAACATCTCTCTCCTTATGAACCTTCTAGGATGTTAAGATCTTCTGGGGAGGCCCTACTCTCGCTCCCACCTTCTCCGCAGATGTGTTTGGTGGGGACAAAAGACAGGGCCTTCTCAGCAGTGGCCCCTCGACTATGGAACACCCTGCCTAGAGATATAAGATTGGCTCCCTCCTTCCTGACTTTTCGAAAGAAGGTGAAAACCTAGCTTTTTGAGCAGGACTTCCCAAATACGGCATAGCTTAACTGAATTATGTAACTACTCAACAACTAAATGGAATGATGATTTGACATAGAGACATTCATGACAATGTTTTAAGGCTTTTTATGGTTTTTATATTTTTATACTATATGTTGTTGTTTTTAATAGAATTTCTTGATTGTTTTTACTATTTAATTGTTATGGCATCAAATTGTTGCCAATTTGTAAACTGCTCCGAGTCGTCTCTGGGCTGATATAGATAAATATAGGAAATAAATAAATATTCTGGGATATAGGGCTGTGTGGAAGGGCCCTCAGAATTCCCTGTCTCTTGTGATCACAATACTGCCTTCCAATGGTACACATAACAGAATCTGGGGAAATTAAGTAAATTCATGGAGTAGAAGCAAGACAGATACACATGCAGTTTGTACCATAAATGATAGAAACCTAATTGTAGTTCCTGAAGTGAAGACCTAGGGGTTCCTGAAGAATGACTGCCTCAAATGAAGTGTTATGAAAGACTTCCATCAGATGAAGAGTTGCAGGGAAGTTCAAGATCTCCACACCCTAAAGTGTATGCATGAAGAGGGAATAAGTCTTTGGAAATTCCCAAGTAGTCTGACTTTTCCGTTTCCTGAAGCCCTAAGGTCAATGTGATTGTTCAGATACACAAAGCAAACGCTGAGAGAATAGAATTGTTTGTCACAGGTAAATATAGGAAGAAACAGAGTAACAAGCTTTGGAGTTCCTGGCCACTCAAAACGCAAGACTGTATTTCTTCGTTCTGCAATTAATTCTGATGGTGTCCAAGTTATGTTCTGCAAATTTCAACAGAAAAGGGACTTACTGCAAATCTACTATACATTCTCTTTAGTTAATGTCCACTGGTACTGAATTTTTATTAATGAATCTCCCTCTGAATTTCATTCACCAGGTTCTGTTCAAAGACAAATAAATGCCAGTTCAGTATGCTACCAGCAGTATGTAAACAGCTTGGCAAGAAAATAAATCAAGCTACCCTGTTCAATATTACAGAACTGAAAGAAAAAGAAGCTCAGCTCTATGTCTTAAAGAAAAACGTTACACTTCATTTTACTACAGAGTTTTTAAAGCCTCCAGGCAAATACTGAACCCTTTAAACACCTAGACACGTTTACTAGCAAAGGTGAAAGTCCTTCTGGCAAAGACTGTTGGATAAGGAAGTAATAAATACATAATTCACAATAACTGGCTCATACCTAGCAGGATGGAAACGAACACTATCCCAATTTAAAGAGCTATTTCAGATGCCTCCCACCAGTTTGTATGTAAATGAGATGTGCTTTAATAAAGTCCTCTGCATCCAAAAACCTGCCCAGTGTCAGCCTGATATCACATCAAAGTTAACCTCTAGCTCTCATATGCATTTATTTTTGTTCTAAATATCACTCTTGAAATAATGAGTTGATATTGTCTAAGGCCTTGTCAACACTGGCAAAAACAAAAAGACTCACTCCAAACGGATCACAAGATATCCCCATGATGCACAGTGGCTTCTGGTAACAGCGAGGTTTTTATTTTGCTTTGCTTTGTGCTTTAAATCAACTTTGCTTTGCTTTGGGTAAGGATAGGGGATACTCTGGAGTTTGTTGGAAACACCACAGAGTATTCTGTAGCTTCAGGGCAGTCTAGACCACGGTTTCGTAAACTGTGGGTTCTGACCCCTAATAGGGTCCTTTTAGCCAATGTTGGTGTCCTGAAAAATAAATGGTAGCAGTAAAAGGTTTCTGAACACCACACATATATAATTACCTGAGTTTTGCTTGTATATATTGATGCAGAATACACTCTGGCACTTTAGTTGTGAATTGATGGCAGCTAGTTTTAACTACAGATGGTCTGCATTAAAAATTGGGTTATCTTATTTTTATGTGCTGATAGTGGTTGTTTTTATAATTTTTATGTGATATCGTTTTATACTCTTGTGCCGTTTGTTTTATGCTGCAGCTTGAAGACCCTTACAAGCCACCCCGAGTCCCTTTTGGGAGATGGTGGCGGGATATAAAGATTATTAATTATTATGTGAGATGTACAACACAATGTTGCCAGCTAACCTTGCAAATAGAATTTTCAAATAGAACACCCATGGCAACTTAAGAGGATCGAGGAAGTAAGAAAAAAAAATCAATACAGAGATTGTGTATTAATGTGCATCCTTTCTCTGCATTCACTTGCGACTAGGTCAAGGGACTGGATTTTGCCTTAGCATGACCCTGGCAATTCTTAATTCATGAACAGTCAAAAGCATTGTTTCCATGAGTGAAATTTTAAAATATCATCATGCCACATTTGATTTCTTGACCACTAAGCTCAGGACCATTTCCACTGATTACTAAGGTTCTATGGTTCCAGAGATGTCTTCAATTGGAAGTAATAGCCTTTGCATGCTGTATAGGTCTTCCCTATAGTGACGATCTCACTTAAGATATCTAGACCTATTGATGATCCCATGGAATCCAAGTCTATATTTTTTTGCATCTAGGAAATCTCCACTGCTAAATAAAGTAACAATCCCATCTTCCCATCTTCGGCAACAGGTTGTCAACTGGCCTGCCCTCTGCCTACCTTTGAAGGTGAATCATTCAGTACTACAACACCTCCATTGGCTCCCAATAGAACATCGGGCTACCTGTAAGACACTGGTTCTGACCTTTAGGGCCATTCATGGTAAAGGCCCGAAGTACCTCAGAGAGGATCTTTCACATATCTGCCATCAGTGTCCACCAAAATCAGCTCAAGAAGTCTGATCTGGCTATAGTCGTCCACGCTCTGGTCACATCCCGAATAGATTACTGCAACGCACTCCACGTGGGGCTGCCTTTGAAGACAGTTCAGAAATTGCAATTAGTCCAGTGGGCGGCAGCCAGATTACTAATGGGAGCTACATACAGGGAGCACACCACCCCCCTGTTGTGCCAGCTCCACTGGCTGCCTGTCCAATTCCGAGCTCAATTCAAAGTGCTGGTTTTGACCTTTAAAGCTCTATACAGTTCTGGCCCAGCTTACTTGTCTGAACGCATCAGCCGCTACGTCCCACCTCGCAATCTAAGATCATCCGGGGAGGCCCTGCTCTCGCTCCCGCCGACTTCTCAAATGCGGCTGGTGGGGACGAGGGACAGGGCCTTCTCGGTGGTGGCTCCCCGCCTGTGGAATGCGCTCCCTATTGAGGTACGGTCCACCTCATCCCTCCTGGCATTCAGGAAAAAGGTAAAATCCTGGCTTTGGGACCAGGCGTTTGCACTAGGCAGCACGTTAGATGGGGATTTTAATGGAATGGATGAAGAGGGTCAATGTTTTTATGGATTGAATATTGTTTTAACTTGGAATGACTGTGTATGATGCTGTTGAAACTGTATTTTAATGTATCTTAATGTATTTTAATTGTTGTGGGGTTTTGGGGTTTATGCTGTTGTGATGTGGGCATCGAATTGTGCCGTACTGTAAGCCGCTCTGAGTCCCCCCCTCGGGGGTTGAGAAGAGCGGGGTAAAATCCTGAAATAAATAAATAAATAAAACCTTTTGTCTATTCCCGGTCCCAGGGAGGCACACCTGGACTCCACGAGGTGCAGGGCCTTTTCGGTTCTTGCCCCAACCTTGTGGAACTCCTTACCTCCATACATTAGAGCTATACCTGATTTGCGGTCATTCTCCCAAGCTCTCAAAACTTGGCTCTTCATCAGAGCTTTTAAACTGTGATTTATTGTTGATATGCTTGTTGTTTTATTGCTGTGTAAGTTGCTCAGAGCACTCCGGTGGAGAGCGACTCATCAAATAATAAATTGAAATGAAATGAAACGAAACTAGATAGCCCTTTTAATAGCTGGTTGGGGTGACACTTATTAATATAGACAGAATTAAAATCCCCCAAACAACAATAACCACAGCAATAATCCAGAAACTGATTATTCCTGTCATAACTCATTCAATTACAGAACTATACATACAAAAACAAACATGCACAGAGGAAAACTAATTCTATTCATCTACAGTTAATGGTTTTGCCATGCTGAAGCATCCACTTATCTGTGCCATGGCCATCCACCACAGACTACCTGTTTCAGCAGAGAGAAGACACCCAACCTTTTCTTTTGTCCTAGCTTTGGTTTCAAAAGGTTTGAGTTTTTCATGCATTCTTCTGCTTTTTTTCTACATAAAAAGCTAACACAGCAGGCTCAGACATCCTCTTCTTCCCAGATCTTTTCCTCACTGCCAAGACGACTGATACCAAATGGATTCATTGAATGAAAGCCAGTCTCCAGTCACATTTCTCGAGTCTAGGCCATATCGGAAAAATCACAATTGTTTGCATTCAATTCTTACAACAACAGCAAAAACACAAACACAAACCGAAGCCACTGTCTGCTGCACAGAAAAATCAAGGCTCCACATTCACAGGAAAGCAGATTTTGTTTAAACTAGGCCGTTAAACAACAGCTGGCCTTTATCTCCTTGCTCCACCATAATCTCTGACAGGATAAAGCAAACGAGGAGCACCCTTGTTTTCATCCTGTTGCATGGATTAGTCCAGAGCAAATACACAGAGTATCAGTGATTGTGTAGCTTTTACACTTACACACACACACACACACAAGACATCATTTCCATTCAGAAGTTGCAGATAGAATAGACACTTGGAATGACGGCGTTATTTTTTTTTACAATGGATTCTTTACAAGATCAAGAAATTGATTACATGGAGATTACAGAAAGTGACACAATAACCAATATTGCTCTTATATTATTTGGTGCTATCAATGTGTATCCAAGTGGTAAAATAAAACCAAGAATTAGGAATAGTAAACACACAACCATATCCATAATCTAGGTGAGTGAGGCATCCCAAAAATTATGGCAGTAATGGGTGATATTTTATGCCAGTTTCTAATGAAGGTGGAAAGCCATAAGACCCTAAGGACTTTTGTGTCTCTTCTTCAAAGGCCAGGATAAAGGAACGCCCAGCTCTTTCAGGTATATACAGAAGATCTGAAGAATGAATAAGACCAGCTTGTGGTGCAAAACAAAAAGTAAATGTGTCATAACTGTTCCATTTTCTAAACAAGAAAAAACATAAGAATTGTGGCAATTTACATTTTTGTGTCAACAGAGCTTTGAAATTTTGGGGTTTTTTGCAGCTTCCAGAATCCAAGAGACTCATGCAATTGTGGCATTTTATGAAAGTGCCTTTTCTATTCTCTGCTGGCAATTTTCTTTGCTTTGCCATAGTCAAAAGTAGTACTAGACTCCCTTGCAATGTCTAAGTATTAATAACAGTAATAATAATGCACTTTATTAATAACCCTGCTTTATCTCCCCAGGAGGACTCAGAGCAGATTACAGTACACATATAAGGCAAACATTCCATTCTTTGTACACAAACAACAACATACAATACACAGATAAGACAAAGGCATTCCCCTTTTTCATTTCCGGTGTCTGGAGGCGATGCTCAACTCCGGCCATGGGGAGGTGCTCTTGTTCCATTTCCCATGCCGAAGAAGCCTGCCGTCCGTAGACATCTCCAATCTTTTTGCCGGCATGACTCCACGGGGTGACCTTTTATCTATTGATCTACTCACATTGCAGACTTTTGAACTGCTAGGTTGGCAGAGAGGTAGGACTGACCATCGGGAGCTCACCTCGACATGCTGCTTCGAACTGTTAACCCTCCGATCAGCAGCATTGCCTGCAGCTGGTGGCTTTAACCACTGTGCTACCACAACCCCACTATTAATTCAAGGAGATAGCCCATATACGTGAACTTGATATATATGGTTTGATTTATCCACACTCCAAAAAATGCCCCTTCCAGAAGTGTTTGTGGCCTTCTATAGATTCTCCAGTACTAATCTATGGTATGCTTCTGAACTAAGTACAGTAGTCTCACTTATCCAATATAAATGGGACAGCAGAACGTTGGATAAGTGAAAATGTTGGATAATGAGGGATTTAGGAAAAGCCTATTAAACGTCAAATTATATTATGATTGTTCAAATTTAGCACCAAAACATCATGTTTTACAACAAATCGACAGAAAAAGCAGACCAATACATGGTAACGTTATGTAGTAATTAGTGGATTTATGAATTTAGCACCAAAACATTGCAATGTATTGAAACAGCTGTGGATCCGGGCAGAAGGCAGACTGTGTTGGATAATACAGAATGTTGGATGAGCCAAGGTTGGATAAGCGAGACTCTACTATATAGTCAAAATATCGGGTTTGCTATTATCCAGAGTTTGAGGTAGCCAAAGGGAGTCTTGGAAGACATCCCGCGAGGATACAAGGATTACACTGTATATCATATACCCTTACCCATTCCATTTTAAAAGATACATTTTAATTTCCTTCTAAAGACAATCAGTTGTTTGCAGTTTTTCTCCCAACTGTGACAAACAGGGTTGAAGGCATTAAAATTAGTCAGTGAATACAAGCTTTCACTGCTAGATAAAATCTGCTTTATAAAAGTTCCCATACACTGCAAGGCCTTTTGTCAAGACCAATGTAATTACAGTATATCATTTTCATTCAAAGACTGGAGATGGAAAAGACCCTAGGAAAGACAGCATTACGTATCTATCAGATCACCAGTGGAGCCCTGCATTAGTCTAATGCTTCGGAGAAGGGAGGGGAAGTATGCCTGAATCATTGCTTTTTTAAAAAAAGGGAAGCTATTCTGCCTATGAATGCTTTCCCATTACTGGTGAATGAAACCACAGAAGTGCAATCAGAGGGCAGCAAATAGCACTCAAATGGGAAATGCGTCTTTGTCCCCATAGAAACCGTCAGGGAAGCCCGGAAAAAACAAAGCCATTCTGAAAATCTTATCAATATGCCATTCATTACTTGAGTGCATTCAGACTTGGCGCTTTAGCAATGTAACAAAACCCGATCAATTAAGCCTCTTCCAGATAGGCCTTCAATGCAAACTCCTGAGTTAGCATCTGTTTCTGGAGAACATTCAGTGCGTCCTAGATGCCCCTTGTCTGCCCCCCCCCCCTCCAAAATTATAGTGGTTCACATTATTCTCCCCGGAGGAATTTGGGGGTTCTGAAGAGTGTCTGACTTTGCAGGGAAACCCTATCCCACATTTACACTAACAGAGCACAGTATCATTGCTTCTAATACCAGCCTCCTTTCATTTGCTGGCAAAGGACTACACTAGTGGGGGGGGGTGGAGGGGGGGGAATGAATCACAGGAACATAATAACACATTTGATCTGCCAAAATGTTACCCCCTTCCTCAAAGCCTTCCAATGGGAGTATTCTAGTATGCAGGAAAAGACTCAATGGTCAGAGACAGAATGAGGAAGAAACCATTCTATGTTTTCTTTCCACCCCTACTGTGGTGCCCTGTGATGCGTGACTCTGTTTATTCTCCCCCTACGGAAACCGGAGTGTATTTTGCTATGCCTTTTCCCCACCTGAATTGTCTTTTACTTCACGTATGCACTTTTACACATTTTATCCATTAACTAAAGCATGTCCATGCTCATTTCTCAAAGATGTGTGCATTTTTAATCACGGGCATTTATGCGAATATAATTCTAAGAGGAAAAAAGGAAAAATATGAGGCTCATATGGTGAATCTACACTGCAGAATTAATGCAGTTTGACATCACTTTAACTGCCAAGGCACAATGTCATGGAATCATGGGAACTGTAATTTTACAAGGTTTTCAGCCTTCTCTGCCTAAGAGTGCTGATGGATCAGCAAATTACAACTCTGAGGATTCTATAGCATAAAGCCATGGCAGTTAAAGTGGTTTCAAACTGCACTGATTTCATCATATAGATGCGGCCAGAGTCTCCTCCCACGGAGAGGAAACCAACAAAGCCGCTGGTTCATAATCTTTTGCTGACACATGGAATAAATTCATTGCAAAACTGAAAGAAACCATCATCAAAACAAAAAAAATTGAATATACAATACACTTCTTTTTCACTCAAATGAAGAAGCTGTAGTTAAGAAGACTTTGAAGATTAGTGGAGCTGGAGATTAACACTTTCAAAATCAAGTATTATAAGTTTATATGGTCCTATTTTGAAACTCACAGAGTTGAGTGACTCAATAAGAAAGCAGAAATATCAAATCAAATTTGCACAGCTATGTTAGGAATGGATGACCTCCAGTTTTCCAGATTTGGGGTGCAGCTGCCATTAGCCCCATCCAATATGGCCAGTGGGGAATTGCAGTCCAACAATAACTGGAGGACCACAACATCGGCTTTACAGATGCCTGACCGCAAGACTGCAGGTACCACCACCATCCGCTAAGATTCTCAACGCTGTTGCAACTGGGAATGTATTGATTATACACTAAGCAAACCCTGAAGAGGGGTGCATGAAGGGGTTATGCCTTGAAACATTTTCCCCCATGCCTCCTCCATCCATTTCTGCCTGGCATCATCCTTTAAAAATTCTATTTTTGTTTATGGTGCAACACACTGAAGCTCATGTAAGAGCAAATTACTGTGGTTTAAAAAATGACGAGTGAATGTCTTCCTACATTAATTCTGATGGAAATATCTAAAGAGCATACAGAGCTTGGGAAATTTAATTTTTTGAATTACAACTCTTGAAATCTAACTGATGGAGGATTCAGGAAGTTGCATTCCAAAACATTACTGATGGAGTTGCAAAATGTAGTAATAGACCCCCACCCCCTTTCAGCATCAAATTATTATTTCAAGGACGTAGTTATAGGGTATATTGCAATCCCTAAATTTCAATGCAATCACAAACCTACTCATCAACTTTAGGAATACCCCATTTTCTTTAGCTTTGGCTCTCTAGCGCTCTCTTTTTACATAACTGCTTCAAAAGACACCTGGGATAACATACATGAGGCATTCTGCACACTTGACTTGTGCCATGCCAGTATTACATAAAGTAGCCACCTGTCCTTAAG
The DNA here is from genome assembly GCA_030556195.1 of Anolis apletophallus. NCBI lineage: Eukaryota > Metazoa > Chordata > Lepidosauria > Squamata > Anolidae > Anolis > Anolis apletophallus. The sequence goes on from JARBWK010000003.1 coordinate 78,414,180, forward strand.
GCACTCTCCAAAGAACCAATGATCCCTAACATCTCAGCAGACAGCTTAACTGACTCTAGATGGCAATTCCATGTGGTGGGATGCAAAGAAAGTGACATACGCAGAACGGAAGCAAGAGTGTTGCTTTCCTTGTATTTTATGCTTAGATGAGAATTCTTAAATGCAGTGACTCAGTCCCAAAGAGCAATGAATTTGAACGGAAAAGGAAGCTCTGAATAAAGAGATGATATGTAGGCACTCTTCACATTTTAAAAAAATCCAGAAAGGAGACTGTTTCAAGTTTTAAGAAGGTGTGTTCTTGGAAGATGTTGTTAAGATACAACACCCACCATCTTTAGTTATGCTGGCTTGAACAGATGAAGGTTGCATACTGACAACCTCTGAAAGGAGATGCATTACCTACAATTGATCCATGGTGATGAACCAAAGGTAAAGTAATCGCTGTGTCCCTGATCTGGAATTCCCAAATCGGAAATCCAAAATTGTTCAAATTGATGGCTAAGATAGTGACACCTTTGCATTCTGATGGGTCAATGTACACAAACTTTGTTTCCTATACAAAGCTATTGAACATGTTGCATAATAATTTTTATCAGGATGTCTACAAGGCATACAGGAAACGTTATTTACCAATTTGGACTTGGGTCTCAATTCCAAAGTATCTTATTAAGTACATACATGGAAGTACAGGTATTCAAAAAGAAAAAAACA
>JARBWK010000003.1:78419890-78493141 GCA_030556195.1 Anolis apletophallus
CTCTTCAAACATTAATAATTTGGTGGCAGGAAAATAACTTGCCATAGAGGAAGAAAAAAACAATGACTCAAAACACACTCAGAATAATGGTTAAAATCTAAATCTTTAATATAAGAACTCATTAGAAGTTATTTCATTAGACCTTTAACTTAATCCTCAGTCAACAGACTTGTAGATGATGTGAGATCCATATTTTGGCATCAACATAAATGCTGGTTTCCACTATGAACCAGCATGGTCATAACACACTCCACCCACACGAGCAACGAAGGTGCCAAAAGTTCCATAAATAGATCTACAACTATAGATGTAGTGATGCCACATCAAGACATCTTACCCAAAATAACAACAGAATAAAAGTAGTAACATGTGTTTTGTCTAAAAAAACATGTGCACTACCAGATGTATGTAAATGGGCATGTTTAAGCTTGCATCCAAGTTCATCCAAGCTTCTTCTTCCATCATTAATAATCAAAGGATGTTGAGAGTTATTGTCCAAAAGCAACCCCTCCAGGTTCTACTAATACACAAGGTTAAAATACCTGTAAAGATGTCTCAATTCGAGAAACAGATTCTGAATAACTACAGATCACAATTCATACACCAGTGTATTTTGTAGAGACTCGCCATGTGCCAGCACATGGCATCACAAGTGAGGCGATGCATAGCTGAAAAGCCTGAACACAGCATACTACCAAAATACATGCAAAATAGCATAACAGCTCAGCATTCTGTTCCTAAGCCACACAACCAATAGAAATGAGGGAACATCGGTGTAGACAAAGCACTGTCATCAACAGGAAACAAAGAGAATACTAGAGCTCTAGGGGGTAGAAAGAAAATTAGTGATGTGGAACAAGTGTGGAAGTACACAAAATGCCAATCAGAAAGGGAAGTGCTGTCTTTGTCCCTCTCACACACACACCACACACCCACCCACGCCCAGACTCATAGGAAAGAAATACAAAGGCTTCATTTCCTTCTAGGTATTTAATTAAAGGCTTCTGAATGCCACCAACTACCAAGAAACCCAAAACCATGATCTTAACAAGGTGGAAGACAGCCTTGCAGAAACAGAGCACATCAACAGGTCAGTACAATTCAGTGTTGTGTCTGCAATCATTAGCAAAGTAAATATCACACACGATATAAATGTTCTGGGGAACTGACTGATAAGCAGAGAAAATGAATTTTCATCTCCTAAATCCCAAAACACACAGATGGGTAGATATTCTTTCATGCTTGATTACTTGTGCTATCAAAATAAAAAGGAAATCTGGAAATAGGAAATAGCTGACCTGTTGTTTTGTTGGACAACATATAGACATCACAACCTCTGAGTATGCCTGCCGTAGATGTGGGCGAAACATGAGGAGAAAATGCTTCTGGAATATGGCCACGCAGCCCAGAAAACTCACAGCAATCCAGTGATCCTGGCCATGAAAGCCTTTGACAACACATAGGAATAAGCCTTGTCCTTCCCCGTCTCCTGCTGTTTCTCTACCTACACAGATATTCTTAGCATCACTTAAGAAGCCAGATTAACAAGTGTCCATTCATTACATTAAAGAAGTGCAAAAAGTCTCTTCCAGTCCAGCCCACTGTTGTGCGAATGTACACAGGTATACGTTTTGAATCTGCAGCCATTAATATCTCAAGGGCCAAAGGTTCTTCATTCCTATGTAAGAGGAATTGGTACAAGTGAGTGGACTGTAGTTTCTACAACTCCCACTAAGACCGTTGCCCCAAGAAAACATTCTCAAATGCTGATCTTAAAACTCATTTTTGAGGAGCTCTTGGAAGCTTACCAATTCCCTGAATTGCAAATTGCTTTTTTAACATTTGGAATATATTATTGCTTTCAACAACCAAGGAAGCTTAGCGACCCATTTAATATAAGATTTCTGTAAACAATGAAGAGGGTTAAAGGATGACCCCAGCTAAATTTTGGATAGGGATATTTGAAGTCATTGATACTAAATGACTAAAATGATCAGGGGTCTAGAGAACAGGCCCTTTGAGGAGTGGCTTAAAGAGCTGGGCTTAGAGGAGACATGATGGTCATGTGCAAATGTGTGAGGGAAAGTCATAGGGAGGAAGGAGCAAGCTTGTTTTCTACTGCCCTGGAGACTATGGCATGGAACAATGGCTTCAAACTACAGGAAATGAGATTCCACCTGAACATGAGGAAGACCTTCCTGACTGTGAGAGCTGTTCAGCAGTGGAACTCTCTGCCCCAAAGTGTGGTGGAGGCTCCTTCTTTGGAGGCTTTTTAAACAGAGGTTGGATGGCCATTTGTCAGGGATGCTTTGAATGTAATTTTCCTGCTTCTTGGCCGAATGGAGTTGGACTGGATGGTCCATGAGGTCTCTTCCAACTCTATGATACAGTGGTAATTGTGTATCTATATTTTCACTAGACATTAATACAGAACAATGTGATAGACTCTTCCTATGAACCTAAACAAAGGAGTGGAAAAGGAAAGCCTACAGTACAAAATATATGTGTGTTCCAATTTCAACTCTTAATGAGAAACATAAAGTAGTACCATTTACAAGGTCTTTAGCCTTCTCTACCAAAGTGCCTGTGCTTCATCAAACTACAACTCCCTTGATTCCATACCGCTGAACCTTATCATGTGGAGACAAATTGCATTAATTTTGCAGTGTAGATGCATCCTTAGATAAACTACACACCTTATGAAATCTCCATTAAAACATGTGTGCATTTCTGCCATTTCCATACAGCGAGGCGAAGAACAAAAAGAATATGTGACAGAATTAAGCCTCAGAAAACAACCCATTCAAAGTGACATTCACAATGCATTCATAAGAAGAGGAGGGGAGAGAAGGAGGAGAGAGCTTCCTTACTTTTCTTCATCCTTGAAAATGAATTTCCGCAGCTTGAGATCCCGCAGTACCAGTCCACCGTCGTGACAGTGCGCTACAGCAGATGCTATCTGGTGGAAGAGTTTGGCTGCCTCCTCCTCCTTTAGCTTCTTGCAGGTACGAACAAAGGAATGCATATCCCCATAGCTCCTCTCAAAAAACACATAGGCTTTTGTCTCTCCAAGAATGATTTCAGTGATTTGGTTGATGTTGTCTTGAGGAAGCAGGCAAAAACATGGCGCAAGTAATTCTTGGTAGCAGCCAATATCAAACACCTAGAGACGCAGTTGGCAATAAAAGAAAGGATTAGAAAATTAGAGAGAAACATGTTGTAGCTGACAGGCATTTCTAGAACAAATGAAGCCTATCAAACAGGCACCATTTCCTTATGAAGCCTGGAATTACTTTCATCCTTCTGAAACCTATTCTTTGTAAAGCATAGGTAAAATGCTGGGGGAAGGAGAGGGGATGCACCGATTTCCTGTCACCATATAATTTAAAAACAAACAACTCCGTCTAGACGTAAACATACTAGAAATCTCTGACAGCCTACTACTATAATTGAATTTCAGGACTGGAACTTGATGGTCTGTGTTGTCACACTAAAAGGGCATTGTTAACCTTTTAAACCTTGAGGGTCTCCATTTAAAAAGGACCCTATCATCTTGTAAACATATTGCACACAAGCCAAATGGGACTAGTATCTAAGACGGCAACTACTTATCTTTTATACGCCTTGCCTGCCTTTATTCTCTGGCAGTGAAAAGAGTCAGAGTAGCCAATTTCACTTTCAGATTGTCAGAGAAAACAAATCAAAGGCCATAGGTCACCAAATAACACACTGAATCACTCATATGTAAACGGACTCAGGCAAAGGGGTTCTTGAATCCCTCCCTTCCCAATGGGCTTCAACAAAAGAGAAAGGCTCTGATGGAGCTTCTAGTGCATCTCAGCCATGTTTTAAAGCAATGCTATCTCAGGTGGAGAGAGAGGTGCGTGATTTTTCTCCCAACATGCAATAGCCTAATTGCATCTTTGTTTCCATTGGTTACAACTATTACTTTCTTTCCTGGAAACTCTCCAACGACTGGCAGCTAATGGTTCCTCAACTGGCATGGGCCCATGAATCCTACCATTGGTCTGTGGATCCCAAAGACTTGTGCCACTCTCTCTTGAAGAACAAGGTCTTTGGCTGTAACTTTGAGTGGTCCCAAACTGGTGGGATCCATGGACCAGTGCGCTACGGCACTTACAGACAGGCCCTATATTCCAGGATCTGATCCCAGGTTTTCTGTTTCTCCCAGGTTATCTGGCGGTGGGGACTCATATAATCCAATTTAAAGCAGAAACCCTGGGATCAGATCCTGAGAGATAGGCCCTGACTGGAAGGGCCCCTAGTTGAGGAGCCATTAGTTGCTAGAAAGTGACAAAAGTATTCTCTTTCTGCAACTCAGCTGGTCAATGCAGCTTCCTGTTGACTTGTCTAGCATATAAACAACTGGAGCAAACATTTGCCAAGTCCTCTCTTGCTTTTCACACAAAGAAACAGATAAAGAGAGCCTTGCTTACATTCCAGACCAAGAGTATACTATGCACAATGTAGGACAAGTGTAGGATAGTGGTTTGAACACTGGACTAAACTCTGAATATCAGGGTTTGACCCCAGTTCAGCCACAGAAACCCACCGGTTGGCCTTGGGCAAGTCACAGCCTCAGAGGAAGGCCAACAGCAGACCCTGCTAAACAAATCTGGCCATAAATCCCCATGATAGGTTTGCAGTAAGTCAGAAAAGGCTCGCAGGCACACACCACTAACAATGAAAGAGGGGGGAGTGGACGCGCCAAATTAAAAAGCTTCTTGCTAGTGAATGTCCACACAGAGAAAAAGGGCTGGAGAGGCTTCGTGGACTATCTTCTGTAGTGTGGCTGTTGCTGAGCAAATGAGAACTCTCTTTGTGGCTGGACCAAACATTTCCCTTTTAAATAATATAAGGAAATCTTCAATTGGAGTATACCTTTATGATCGATCATTTAAAAAAAATTAATTCCAGCATCTAATCTGAAACAAAGCAATGCCTCTTACAGTAACAGCCATGTCACCTTGTGATCTTGTGAATGAATGGTAAAAAGGCATAAAGCATGACGGGAAACTCCGGCATAAAAATGCTACACTAATCCAGTGATTATGAATGAATCAGTGCTTGAGACATTCGGAAAGCACACAGAGATCCAAGGCAACAGGAAGACTTCATTGAGAATAATGGTTGCAGTGCAGTAAGAAGACATATCATGTAACAACAAAGGTTTTCATTCTTGGTATATGCAGTAAGATTCTCCTGATGCCTTTGTCTCTCAACAATGAAGGTCAGAAAGTTACCAAAACAGATTAACACTACTATTAAAGAACATGAGCTAACCTTGTGGCAAAACACAAGAATAGAGGGGGCTTACTACTCATTCCTTCTTTTAATTTAAGAATATAGGCATTAATCTGCATTTAAAAACTACTTCAATTCGGGGGGGGGGGGGGCTTAGCCTTTCAATTGTTTGGCTTCAACTCCCATCACTTCTAGTCAGTATTACCTATGGCAAAAAAAAAATGCTAGGAACTGTAGTCCAACAACATGGAGGGCCACTGTTGCCTACCCGTACTTTACAGCTATTATCTGCTGTCACTTTCAGAAACAAGACAGCACTTTCCTTAAAGACTTACAACCTAGTCCTAAAGGTACAGGTAAAGCAGTGCTTCCCAACCTTTGGGCCTCCATGTGTTTTGGACTTAAACTCCCAGAAATCCCAGCCAGCTTACCAGCTGTTAGGAACTGTGGGAGCTGAAGTTCAAAATACCTGGAGACCCAAAGGTTGGGAACCACTGAGATAAAGGTGAAGGTTTTTCCCCTGACATTAAGTGTAGTTGTGTCCAACTCTGGGGTGGGGGTGGTGCTCATCTCCACTTCTAAGACAAAGAGCCAGTGTTGTCCGGAGACACCACCAAGGTCATGTGGCCAGCACGACTGCATGGAGCACCATTACCTTTCTGCAGAAGCAGTACCTATTTATTGATCTACTCACATTTGCATGTTTTCAAACTGCTAGGTTGGCAGAATCTGGGCCTAATGGCGGGAGCTCACCCCATTCCCCGGATTCGAACCGCCAAACTATTGGTCAGCAAGTTCAGAAGCTCACTGTTTAACTCACTGTGCCACCTTGTCCTATCCATGAATATCCAGAAGTATCTAATTCAGTGAATCCCACTCCATGATAAAATTGCCGCCTTCATTAAATCAGCTTGGTTGAAATCAAGAAAGTTTCTAGCAATGCAAACTTAAATGTTCCACGAATCTCTCCCCCACATTTCTACCCCACCCCCCCACCCCAAAAAGCTGGGATTCTTTTCTCTGAGGTCAACTTAGGCCCCTTCCACACAGCTGAATAAAATCCCACATAATCAGCTTTGAACTGGGATATATGGCAGTGTGGACTCAAATAATCCAGTTCAAAGCAGATATTGTGGGATTTTCTGCCTTTATATTCTGGGTTATAGGGCTGTGTGGAAGGGCCCTTCTCTATATAAAAAGAAGAAACAATGGCCAGCCTTTGATTCTGTCAAAACGCCCGATCCAAGGGCAACTCAACCTATTCAATATCAGCACTGCAAATAAATGTTTCTGAAGCTCTGAAAACAGCCCCCCTTGCATTTATGGCATTCCCCTCACCTTTACAAAGCTTCCTTGGGAAATTTAATTATCTCCTAAGTATTTTAAAACATGTAATCCTTCCACAAGTGGCATTTCCCACCTGACAACCATTTCAAAAAATGTCATTTTGGATTGTCTTCACACGAGCTTATCTTTGTTGAAGTGTTCTTTCATGCAAAATCCAAACATGTGACTTTTTTTATTAAAAAAAAAGGTAGGGAAACATAGCAATTCCCAGCAACAAGAAGTAATCAGCAATTGCTGGGATTCTAGTAGGATATAACGCACACCAAATCCGGACTCATGGGCATGCCTTTGTTATCTGGTCCTCATGCTTTGTTGGAAATGGGAGGGGGGTGCAGGGGAAAGTCACAAGCCCATTTTTAGTAAGAGGAGACAGGATATTTTTTACTACTACTACTATACAGAGGGAGTATGTTCATATAGGAGGTTCTGAAACAGCAAAGAAATTCCAAATAAACAATTTAATGACCTGCAATGAGCAAGTGAGGTCACTTTCAAGTATTTTCTATGAGGGTGTTCATCTTACAATTATGAAGAGTGCAAAAAGGCATCCTGAAATCTTTAAATACTTTTAATACCTTGAATAAAGAGAAAAAGACTGCAAGTTTCATGACAATGGAGCAAGCTGCTAACTTTGCAAGGGGCAAACATGATTCTGGGAGAAGGGCTGAAGGCAAAGTACTACGTAAAAACAAAACAAAATAATCACTATTTTTGGTTGGGTCTTTTATTTTGCCTGTTCATCCTTTCATGTCAATCTCCTCCTCTGGCTTTTGACTACACTTCCTCACAGCAGGAGGCTACGAATACACTGATTTGCATCTATTTAGACAAACGAAGGCATGCATTTAAAATAACATGCATCATTACTCCGGATTTCCAGCACCTTGCAGCCAGCTTGTCAAGGTCAGAGACTCTCTTTGGCATATAATCAGGTATAAACTGCGGAGGACTAAACCTTCATTAAAGTCCCAGAGTTCACGGCCCACAAGTGACCAGGACATTCACTCTGCCCTGAATACAGAGCCTTAAAAGTGACCAGGGAGTGCAATTCATATATATGAATCTAAACGAAAACATACCCTTGTCAGTACTGTATCCAGGCCCTTGTGTTATTATTGAAACAGGGTCACTGCATCTACTATTCATTCCATATCAATTCAACCCCAGAATTATTATTTTTAGGGAGGGAAAATGAATGTGGGGGTATATGTATTTATATATTTTAAGACAATGTCTAGACGGCGATTGGGAGCATGGCAACCCCCCCCCCCCTCCTCCTCCCCGCCACTGTTTCCAAGAGCTCAAACAAATGGAAATCCAAGCCTGGCGCACAAGGCAGACTGGAAGAGTCACCACAGCACTTTAGGAACAAAGGAAATAGTGTCGCCTGTGAGCGAACGGGAGCATGTGGGCTTCCTTTCCCCCTCCCATACTTCACAATGGAGGAAAAGCCGGAGGCTGGGAAGGTAGTGGATGTTTTCAAACAGCTTCCTCGGAAACATTTCTTTTACACGTTAATTCTGAAAGGATGTTTTTAAGTGCTCGCTAGAGGGAAAAGGGGGGGGGGGGATTGTTTGCAAACAAACCTCTACCAGCCTAAGAGGGCTATTTTACTCAAGTGCATTGCAAACCACTTTGAAGCTCAATGCCGGTTATGTTGTGGGCACGTTGGGTTGTTCTCCCAGGCCACTCCATGAGTTTGTGCCCAAGGATTGCCGCCTCAGGCAGACAAAGCTACTCAGTGGGACAAGTCTAGGGTGGCCTGAGTCTCCACCACGCCAGGCCAGATCCCGAGGATTTAGCAAGGAATCCTCCCTTGGAACATTGAAGGGGCGAAATCGTGAGGAAGGAAATGAAAATATGTTTGTGGAGCTGGCTAGCTTTCCGCCACAACCTCCCCTTTTGCTTTGGCTCTGGGCCACCGTGCGATAACGCGGCCATTGTCTGAAAAGTTGGTGTTGCATTCTGCAAGGTTGGCTTTCACTGAATCGCCCCTGTGTAACGGTGACCATTGTCTGAAAAGTTGCTGTTGTGCTCTGTAAGGTTGGAGGCTGCTTCCATTAAATCGCCCCCGTATAATGTGGCCATTGTTTAAAAACTTGCTGTCGTGTTTTTGCACGGTTCACTTTTTATTGAATCTCTCCTAGTGTGCCTAAACCAACTGGGAGCTTCTGGCTCAGTGATTCCCAGCGACTCCAAAAGAAGCCAGACAGACAAAACAAAAAAGCCTGGCTCTCTATGGGTGCTCCTACACTGTTCAAATGAATGTGCCCTTGTGACTGCCATGGGTCAATGCTACAGTCCTGGGAGTTGTAGTTTAGTGAGGCCACAGCCCTTTTGGGCAGGGAATGCTACGGACCTTGTAAAGCTACTACTCCCAGTATTCCATAGCCTTGAGTCATGGCAATTAAAGTGATGCCTAGTTGTGCTAAAGTATCTCTGTGAATCTCATAGGGGTTTTTTCCCAAAGCAAGAGGTATGCAAACAAGACCATTCATTTGACATGTACACTAAAAGAGTGAAAAGCTGAGGCCCCTTCCACACAGCTGAGTAAAATCCAACATTATCTGATTTGAACTGGAATATATGGCAGTGTGGACTCAGATAACCCAGTTCAAAGCAGATATTGTCGGATTTTCTGCCTTGGTATTCTGGGCTATATGGCTGTGTGGAAGGGCCCAGATAGTGCAACCAGACACTGAACAGCAATGGCTGAAGGCTATGAAATGCTGGGAGTTATAGTTTGGTGCAGCACCAGCCTTCTTTGAACCGAGAAGGCTAAAGACCTCACAAAACTTCCAGGAATCCAAAGCAGTGAATCGTGGCAGTTAGAAAGGTATCAAACTGTTCCTTCTGTATCCAGATTTCCCTCCTCTATGTGTCCCCATCACTCTATGCATCTGCTGTTCCAGTTCAAAGCAGATAACGTGGGATTTTCTGTGTTGATATTCTGGGATATAGGGCTGTGCGGAAGGGCCCCTGGATTATCAAAGCAGATAACCCACATTATCTGCTTTGAACTGGATTACGAGTCTACACTGTCATATAAACCCAGTTATAATCTGGATTTTATATGGCAGTGTAGAAGGAACCTCAAAGACATTGTCTACAGCAAACATGGGCAAACTTCAGCTCTCCTATCCAGGTGTTTTGGACTTCAATTCCTACAATTGCTAACAGCCTACTGTTAGGAATTGTGAGAGCTGAAGTCCAAAACACCAAGTGGGCTGAAGTTCGCCCATGCCTTGGTCTCCAGTGTGAGTAAAAGACCATGCATGTCTCCTGCAGAATGAACGTAGATTGATGACCCCATAACTTTTCAAGGCCATGGCTCAAGGTTATGGAATCCTGGGAGTCATCTGACTGTGGTGTTGTATGGTTTCTGGGCTATATGGGCTGTGTTCTAGCAGCATTTTCTCCTGGTGTTTCGCCTGCATCTGTGGATGGCATCTTCAGAGGATCTTACATCAGAGACCCCTTCCACACAGCAGTATAAAATCCACATTGAACTGGATTATATGGAAGTGTGGACTCTGTCTTGGGGCCCTTCCACACAGTCCTATAACCCAGAATATCAAGGCAGAAAATCCCACAATATCTGCTTTGAACTAGGTTATCTGAATCCACTCTGCCATATATTCCAGTTCAAAGCAGAAAATGTGAGGTTTTATTCCACTGTGTGGAAGGGGCATTGATATTCTGGGCTATATGGCTATGAGGAAGGAGCCAAGAGTGGCAGGGAAGGTTACAGACCATATTAAACTGCACCTTCGCTTCAGTAGCAATGAGACAAGGCAGTTTAAAGTGGGGTCAAAGTGCATCAACTCTACAGTATCATCTCATAAGGGTTTCCTAAGGCAAGTAACTCAAGCTGCATCCATACCACAATGTGGATACAACTCAAGGCCCCTTCCACACAGCTGAATAAAATCCCACATTTTCTGCTTTGACCTGGAATATATGGCAGTGTGGACTCAGATAACCCAGTGTGGGATTTTCTGCCTTGATCTTCTGAGGGCCCTTCTACATAGCCCTATCTCCCAGGATATCAAGGCAGAAAATACCACACTCAGATGATGTGGGATTTCCTGGCTTGATATTCTGGGATATAGGGCTGTATGGAAGGGCCCTTAAAGTGGGATCAAAGTGCATCAACTCTAGAGGATCCTCTGATAGGGGGTTTCCTAAGGCAAGTAACTCAAGCTGCATCCCATTCCACAGTGTGGATGCAGCACAGATAAAAAGAGGGCCCTTCCACACTGCCTTATATCCCAGAATATCAAGGTAGGACACCCCACATTATCCGAGTGTGGACTCAAGGCTCTTCCTCGGAGTCCTCTAGCCCAGAATATCAAGGCAGGACATCCCATATTATCTGAGTGTGCACTCAGGGGACTTCCAGAATCCTATATCCCAGAATATCAAGGCAGGACACCCCACATTATAGTGTAGACTCACAGTCCTTCCTCAGAGTCCTATATCCCAGAATATCAAGTTAGGACATCCCACATTATCTGAGTGTGGGCTTAGGGCCCTTCCTCAGAGTCTTATATCCCAGAATATCAAGGTAGGACACCCCACATTATCTGAGTGTGGACTCAAGGCTCTTCCTCAGAGTCCTCTAGCCCAGAATATCAAGGCAGGACATCCCATATTATCTGAGTGTGCACTCAGGGGACTTCCAGAATCCTATATCCCAGAATATCAAGGTAGGGCACCCCACATTATCTGAGTGTAGACTCAGAGCCCTTCCAGAGTCCTGTATCCCAGAATACCAAGGCAGGACACCCCACATTAGCTGAGTGTGCTTTCAGGGCCTTTCCAGAGTCCTATATCGCAGAATATCAAGGCAGGACACCCCACATTATCTGAGTGTGCACTCAGATAACCCAGTTCCAAGCAGATCTTGAGGGATATCCTGCCTTGATATTCTGGGATGTAGGGCTGTGCGGAAGGGCCCAGAGAGAGGGGAGAAGGAAGGAAGGGGGGTGGGTTGCAATGCTTACCTTGCAGACCAGCTCCTCCTGGCTGTGCAGATGCACGGCTCGGAAGCTGTGATCTCCTTCCAGCGGCTCCAGCAGCAAGTATTTCCCGAGGCAAGAAACGCAATGCGACAAGCTGGGAGTCTCTGGCGGGCTGGGCGAGCCGAGGTTGGGGCTGAAGCTGGGGCTGGGCTCGGAGGTGGAAGAGGAAGAAGGGGGCCTGGTGGCGGCGGTGGCAGAGGAAGCGGCGGAGGCCGCGAGCTGCTCCTCGAAGTCCTGGGTCTTGCTCCGCGGGGGCCTGCCATAGCGCGCGATGGGGATCGGCGGCGAGCGTTGTATGTTCATGGGGAAGGAAGGCGCGAGGGAGCAAGCCCTCCCTCCGGGGAAAAGCCCCGCGCGAGCACGCACGCCGCCGGAACACTCCTCGCGGGCCGGCCAGGCTTGGGGAAAGCGGGATCTCCCTCCTCTCTCTCTCTTGGGAGCCGCTGCAAACAAAACACCGTATCGGATGCAAAGTCTTCCTTTGCTTGCTTGGTTAGAGGAGTTAAGCTCCTCTCCGCCTTTGCTGAAGTCTCCTTTTTGGGATCCTTGGTGTGTAAGAATAGCTTGAGCCTCGGCTTGCTCGGAGCGGATTCCCTCCTCTTGCCAAGGCTTCACACAAAGCACTTCTGACCAAAGCGGAGCCGATGCAAAGTCTTCCTTCCCGCGATTGCAAAGCTTGGCTCCTTTTCTTCTCTCCTCTGTAGCATCCAAACAATAGCGTTGAAGTTGCTCTCCTTGCCTTGATCACGCCTCTCTCTCTCTCTCTCTCTCTCACTCTCTTTCTTTCTTTCCCCTTCTTTACTTTGGAAACAAACAAATCCGAGATGTAACTGTGATGTTTGCCTCTTTTCTAACCTTCCTTCTCAACTGTAGGTGGCGTCCGGTGCTTCTCCTTCAGCTCTCCATAAATCTATATGAACAGCCTGCACCCAAACGATGATGCTGATGATACAAGGGGATCCCCTTTCTCTTTCTCTCCGATGCAAAGCCGCTCGGAGCATGCATGCATGCATGCAAAGAGATAGCTCTTCTGGGATGTCTTGCAAGGCTGGGGAGGGGGGGGAAGGAAGGAAAGGAGGGACCCACCCCCTTTCAGCAAGGCATCCTCTCTCTCTCTCCCCCAGCACGGCGGGTATTAATAGCGGCTTACGTGGCCGGGATCCTCTCGCTTTGCAACGCAGCAGCAGCGGCGGAGGCTGCAGCAGCTCTGCATTGGTGGCGCGAGCCCCGAACAAATACAAAGCCCGCCCGGCAGGGAGAGAGTCCCCGCGCGAGGCCCGCCCTCCGCTAAAACATTGGCTCACGTCTCCGTCAATCAGGTTCACAGCCAGCCAATCCCGACGCGTCTAGGCCTCCCAAGCTCCACCCTGTTTGTTTTTTTTCTCTCCCCTCTCTGTCTCTCATTCATTGCAAGGCGAAGGAGGGAAATATCCTTCCGCAGGTTCGAGGAAATTGGGGCTTTGTGTGGAGGCTGGATCGGCTTCTCTAGGATGTGCGCTCTCTCTCTCTCTCTCTCTCTCTCTCTCTCTCTCTCTCTCTCTCTCACACACACACACTCACAAAAACACACACACTTGCGTGTTTCAGGATACAATATTGCACAACAATCTGGGGGCCCTTCCACACAGCGCTATAGCCCAGAATATCAAGGCAGGACACCCCACATCATCTGAGTGTGCACTCAGGGCCCTTCCGCAGAGTCCTGTGTTCCAGAATATCAAGGCAGGACACCCCACATTATCTGAGTGTGCACTCAGGGCCCTTCCGCAGAGTCCTGTGTTCCAGAATATCAAGGCAGGACACCCCACATTATCTCAGGCCCTTCCACAGAGTGTGTTCCAGAATATCAAGGCAGGGCACCCCACATTCCACTCAGGCCCTTCCGCAGAGTCCTGTGTTCCAGAATATCAAGGCAGGGCACCCCACATTATCTGAGTGTGCACTCAGGGCCCTTCCACAGAGTCCTGTGTTCCAGAATATCAAGGCAGGACACCCCATCTGAGTGTGCACTCAGGGCCCTGAGTCCTGTGTTCCAGAATCAGGGCCCTTATCTGAGTGTGCACTCAGGGCCCTTCCACAGAGTCCTGTGTTCCAGAATATCAAGGCAGGACAGGACACCCCACATTATCTGAGTGTGCACTCAGGTGCACCCTTCCACAGAGTCCTGTGTTCCAGAATATCAAGGCAGGACAGCCCACATCATCTGAGTGTGCACTCAGGGCCCTTCCGCAGAGTCCTGTGTTCCAGAATATCAAGGCAGCACACCCCACATTATCTGAGTGTGCACTCAGGGCCCTTCCGCAGAGTCCTGTGTTCCAGAATATCAAGGCAGGACACCCCACATTATCTGAGTGTGCTCTCAGGACCCTTCCGCAGAGTCCTGTGTTCCAGAATATCAAGGCAGGACAGCCCACATCATCTGAGTGTGCACTCAGGGCCCTTCCACAGAGTCCTGCGTTCCAGAATATCAAGGCAGGACACCCCACATTATCTGAGTGTGCACTCAGGGCCCTTCCGCAGAGTCCTGTGTTCCAGAATATCAAGGCAGGGCCTGAGTGTGCACTCAGGGCCCTTCCACAGAGTCCTGTGTTCCAGAATATCAAGGCAGGACACCCCACATCATCTGAGTGTGCACTCAGGGCCCTTCCGCAGAGTCCTGTGTTCCAGAATATCAAGGCAGGACACCCATTATCATCATCTGAGTGTGCACTCAGGGCACTCAGGGCCTTCCACAGAGTCCTGTGTTCCAGAATATCAAGGCAGGGCACCCCACATCATCTGAGTGTGCACTCAGGGCCCTTCCGCAGAGTCCTGCGTTCCAGAATATCAAGGCAGGACACCCCACATTATCTGAGTGTGCACTCAGGGCCCTTCCGCAGAGTCCTGTGTTCCAGAATATCAAGGCAGGACACCCCACATTATCTGAGTGTGCACTCAGGGCCCTTCCACAGAGTCCTGTGTTCCAGAATATCAAGGCAGGACAGCCCACATCATCTGAGTGTGCACTCAGGGCCCTTCCGCAGAGTCCTGTGTTCCAGAATATCAAGGCAGGACACCCCACATTATCTGAGTGTGCACTCAGGACCCTTCCAGGCAGGAGGACAGAGTCCTGTGTTCCAGAATATCAAGGCAGGACACCCCACATTATCTGAGTGTGCACTCAGGGCCCTTCCGCAGAGTCCTGTGTTCCAGAATATCAAGGCAGGGCACCCCACATTATCTGAGTGTGCAAGGCAGGGCACTCAGGGCCCTTCCGCAGAGTCCTGTGTTCCAGAATATCAAGGCAGGACAGCCCACATCATCTGAGTGTGCACTCAGGGCCCTTCCACAGAGTCCTGTGTTCCAGAATATCAAGGCAGGACACCCCACATTATCTGAGTGTGCACTCAGGGCCCTTCCGCAGAGTCCTGTGTTCCAGAATATCAAGGCAGGACACCCCACATTATCTGAGTGTGCACTCAGGGCCCATCCACAGAGTCCTGTGTTCCAGAATATCAAGGCAGGACACCCCACATTATCTGAGTGTGCACTCAGGGCCCTTCCAGAGTCCTATATCGCAGAATATCAAGGCAGGACACCCCACATCTGAGTGTGCACTCAGGACCGTTCCACAGAGTCCTGTGTTCCAGAATATCAAGGCAGGACACCCCACTTATCTGAGTGTGCACTCAGGGCCCTTCCACAGAGTCCTGTGTTCCAGAATATCAAGGCAGGGCACCCCACATTATCTGAGTGTGCTCTCAGGGCCCTTCCGCAGAGTCCTGTGTTCCAGAATATCAAGGCAGGACACCCCACATTATCTGAGTGTGCACTCAGGGCCCTTCCACAGAGTCCTGTGTTCCAGAATATCAAGGCAGGACAGCCCACATCATCTGAGTGTGCACTCAGGGCCCTTCCACAGAGTCCTGTGTTCCAGAATATCAAGGCAGGACACCCCACATTATCTGAGTGTGCACTCAGGGCCCTTCCGCAGAGTCCTGTGTTCCAGAATATCAAGGCAGGACACCCCACATTATCTGAGTGTGCACTCAGGGCCCTTCCACAGAGTCCTGTGTTCCAGAATATCAAGGCAGGACACCCCACTTTATCTGAGTGTGCACTCAGGGCCCTTCCGCAGAGTCCTGTGTTCCAGAATATCAAGGCAGGACACCCCACATTATCTGAGTGTGCACTCAGGGCCCTTCCACAGAGTCCTGTGTTCCAGAATATCAAGGCACGACACCCCTCATTATCTGAGTGTGCACTCAGGGCCCTTCCACAGAGTCCTGTGTTCCAGAATATCAAGGCAGGACACCCCACATTATCTGAGTGTGCACTCAGGGCCCTTCCGCAGAGTCCTGTGTTCCAGAATATCAAGGCAGGACACCCCACATTATCTGAGTGTGCACTCAGGGCCCTTCCGCAGAGTCCTGTGTTCCAGAATATCAAGGCACGGCACCCCACATTATCTGAGTGTGCACTCAGGGCCCTTCCACAGAGTCCTGTGTTCCAGAATATCAAGGCAGGACAGCCCACATCATCTGAGTGTGCACTCAGGACCCTATCGCAGAGTCATGTGTTCCAGAATATCAAGGCAGGGCACCCCACATTATCTGAGTGTGCACTCAGGGCCCTTCCGCAGAGTCCTGTGTTCCAGAATATCAAGGCAGGACAGCCCACATTATCTGAGTGTGCACTCAGGGCCCATCCACAGAGTCCTGTGTTCCAGAATATCAAGGCAGGACACCCCACATTATCTGAGTGTGCACTCAGGGCCCTTCCAGAGTCCTATATCGCAGAATATCAAGGCAGGACACCCCACATCTGAGTGTGCACTCAGGACCGTTCCACAGAGTCCTGTGTTCCAGAATATCAAGGCAGGACACCCCACATCTGAGTGTGCACTCAGGGCCCTTCCACAGAGTCCTGTGTTCCAGAATATCAAGGCAGGGCACCCCACATTTTCTGAGTGTGCTCTCAGGGCCCTTCCGCAGAGTCCTGTGTTCCAGAATATCAAGGCACGGCACCCCACATTATCTGAGTGTGCACTCAGGGCCCTTCCACAGAGTCCTGTGTTCCAGAATATCAAGGCAGGACAGCCCACATCATCTGAGTGTGCACTCAGGGCCCTTCCACAGAGTCCTGTGTTCCAGAATATCAAGGCAGGACACCCCACATTATCTGAGTGTGCACTCAGGGCCCTTCCTGTGTTCCAGAATATCAAGGCAGGACACCCCACATTATCTGAGTGTGCACTCAGGGCCCTTCCACAGAGTCCTGTGTTCCAGAATATCAAGGCAGGACACCCCACTTTATCTGAGTGTGCACTCAGGGCCCTTCCGCAGAGTCCTGTGTTCCAGAATATCAAGGCAGGACACCCCACATTATCTGAGTGTGCACTCAGGGCCTTTCCACAGAGTCCTGTGTTCCAGAATATCAAGGCACGACACCCCTCATTATCTGAGTGTGCACTCAGGGCCCTTCCACAGAGTCCTGTGTTCCAGAATATCAAGGCAGGACACCCCACATTATCTGAGTGTGCACTCAGGGCCCTTCCACAGAGTCCTGTGTTCCAGAATATCAAGGCAGGACACCCCACATTATCTGAGTGTGCACTCAGGGCCCTTCCAGAGTCCTGTGTTCCAGAATATCAAGGCACGGCACCCCACATTATCTGAGTGTGCACTCAGGGCCCTTCCACAGAGTCCTGTGTTCCAGAATATCAAGGCAGGACAGCCCACATCATCTGAGTGTGCACTCAGGACCCTATCGCAGAGTCATGTGTTCCAGAATATCAAGGCAGGGCACCCCACATTATCTGAGTGTGCACTCAGGGCCCTTCCGCAGAGTCCTGTGTTCCAGAATATCAAGGCAGGGCACCCCACATTATCTGAGTGTGCACTCAGGGCCCTTCCACAGAGTCCTGTGTTCCAGAATATCAAGGCAGGACACCCCACATCATCTGAGTGTGCACTCAGGACCCTTCCGCAGTTTCCTGTGTTCCAGAATATCAAGGCAGGACACCCCACATCATCTCTGAGTGTGCACTCAGGACCCTTCCGCACAGCTCTGAGTGTGCACTCAGGGCCCTTCCGCAGAGTCCTGTGTTCCAGAATATCAAGGCAGGGCACCCCACATTATCTGAGTGTGCACTCAGGGCCCTTCCACAGAGTCCTGTGTTCCAGAATATCAAGGCAGGACACCCCACATTATCTGAGTGTGCACTCAGGGCCCTTCCACAGAGTCCTGTGTTCCAGAATATCAAGGCAGGACACCCCACATTATCTGAGTGTGCACTCAGGGCCCTTCCACAGAGTCCTGTGTTCCAGAATATCAAGGCAGGACAGCCCACATATCTGAGTGTGCACTCAGGGCCCTTCCACAGAGTCCTGTGTTCCAGAATATCAAGGCAGGACACCCCACATTATCTGAGTTGCATCTTCCACAGAGTCCTGTGCACAAGGCAGGACACCCCACATCTGAGGCACTCAGCCCTTCCACAGAGTCCTGTGTTCCAGAATATCAAGGCAGGACACCCCACATTATCTGAGTGTGCACTCAGGGCCCTTCCACAGAGTCCTGTGTTCCAGAATATCAAGGCAGGACACCCCACTTCTGAGTGTGCATCTGAGTGTGCACTCAGGGCCCTTCCACTCCGGCCCTTCCGCAGAGTCCTGTGTTCCAGAATATCAAGGCAGGACACCCCACATTATCTGAGTGTGCACTCAGGGCCCTTCCGCAGAGTCCTGTGTTCCAGAATATCAAGGCAGGACACCCCACATTATCTGAGTGTGCACTCAGGGCCCTTCCGCAGAGTCCTGTGTTCCAGAATATCAAGTCAGGGCACCCCACATTATCTGAGTGTGCACTCAGGGCCCTTCCACAGAGTCCTGTTTTCCAGAATATCAAGGCAGGACACCCCACTTCATCTGAGTGTGCACTCAGGGCCCTTCCACAGAGTCCTGTGTTCCAGAATATCAAGGCAGGACACCCCACATTATCTGAGTGTGCACTCAGGGCCCTTCCGCAGAGTCCTGTGTTCCAGAATATCAAGGCAGGACACCCCACATTATCTGAGTGTGCACTCAGGGCCCTTCCGCAGAGTCCTGTGTTCCAGAATATCAAGACAGGACACCCCACATTATCTGAGTGTGCACTCAGGGCCCTTCCACAGAGTCCTGTGTTCCAGAATATCAAGGCAGGACACCCCACATTATCTGAGTGTGCACTCAGGGCCCTTCCGCAGAGTCCTGTGTTCCAGAATATCAAGGCAGGACACCCCACATTATCTGAGTGTGCACTCAGGGCCCTTCCGCAGAGTCCTGTGTTCCAGAATATCAAGTCAGGGCACCCCACATTATCTGAGTGTGCACTCAGGGCCCTTCCGCAGAGTCCTGTGTTCCAGAATATCAAGTCAGGGCACCCCACATTATCTGAGTGTGCACTCAGGGCCCTTCCGCAGAGTCCTGTGTTACAGAATATCAAGGCAGGGCACCTGTAACTTGGGCACTGCCAGTATTTGTTGATCCTCTCCCAACCAAGAACTAGCCAGGGCCTTCTTAACAGTGTCATAGGCTCCTGGTCAAATTAGTGCACTGGCCTTGCCTACATCATCACTCATAGCAATAAAAATATTACCACCACCCCTTAATCAAAGGGGTGGGTAGAACTTCACTCTTTCCTCATCCATGGTGCCAAATGTGCACTGCTTTAAAGGTAAAAGTTTCCTCTTGACATTAAGTCTAGTAATGTCCAACTCTTGGGGGTGGTGCTCATTTCCATTTCTAAGCCAAAGAGCCAGTATTGTCCTCCAAGACACCTCCAAGGTCATGTGGCCAGCATGACTGCATGGAGCACCGTTATCTTCCTGCCAAAGTGGTACCTATTGATCTACTCACAGTTGCATGTTTTCGAACTGCTAGGTTGGCAGCAGCTGGGCTAACAACAGGAGCTCACCCCATCTGGGGATTTGAACTGCCAACCTTCCGATCAGCAAGTTCTGCAGCTTAGCAGTTTAATCCACTGAGCTACTTTTTATGTACTGCTAAATATGCCTTGCTTTACACACAGTGTAACACATTCCATCCCTCCTTTTTGGTTTTTCCCCAGACCTCCCTCCCACACACACATATCTTTGGGGGGGGGGGGTAAGAAGAGAAAGGGGAGGATGTGAACAAATGTGAACAAAAGCAAAATGTATTTCTTTCTTGCAAGGTAAGATTTCTCTTGTGAATGCAGACATGCCACCTCTCTACTACAAGTCATAATTTTTCTCCTCCTACCAAATTAGCAGGTGATTTCAATGTCGAGGCTGCTGATTGGAAAATTAGTGTTACATTCTGGTCTCTGCATAGCTTAGCATGTGGCCCTTATGTTTGTGGGAGGTCCAGACAACTGCCCATTATGCCCATGTGTTAAGATGGCACTGGCACTAATCAGAGCTAGCCGTGGTTAGATTCCAAGATCAGTCATGATCTTTAGGGTATAGGCATAGTTCCATCATACCTAGGCCCAGAAGTGGGTAGAAAGACCTCTCATCAGCTCAGCACACAATGATAAAGTAATCATGACAGAAAAAAGTGTTATCTTTTGGATTAATTGTAATCTCCTCACACTCTGGCATCCTTTTTTTCCTTTGGTGGCATGTCTTAATTAGAATATAACCCTGAGCGCAGGATCTTTGTTGTTCTTCTACTTGTAGATGACATTGAAGATTATGATGTCCATGACACTTCTATATATTTATCTGTTTTTAAAACCATACATTCTATTTTAATGCAAGACAAGTATCTGTTATCAAGAATTATGAAGTCTGTCATTCTCAAGAATTGTCTGCATGGGCAGCTGAGATAGCATCACATTTGTTTTTCAGTGGTTTGGTGTATCACAAACTTTGTTTCAATGCACAAAATCATTTCACAATATTGTGCATAAAATAACCTTAGAATGAATTTAATGCTTAAATTTGAGTACCACCTCCAATATATCCATGTGTGTATGTGCTAGTATTCCAAAATTTGAAACCTGGGCTCCAGATCTTCCAGAATCCATCAGCAACCAGTCATTCTGCATCTGAATATGAGAAGATTGCAGAAGTGCGGCATCCTTTATGTTTAGCTCTGTCCAGGCCCATAGCCAGGATTTTGATTCCGGGGTGAGTCTGAGTGAGAGAATCTACCCTAGCAAACCTTTTGTATCATTATTCCAATACCCCCATGCATATGGGATATATTGAACATGGTGATCAGATCATGATATGAATATGCATAACAGTTTAAATAATGTACCAGTAAGGCCTTCTCATGGACCACCCCGCTACATGCCTGCCTCTGTCAGGAGCTGACCAAGCAGATTCCATGGTGGACATAAAGAGACTATTGTTTAGCTGAACATTCTCAGTAGGAGCCCCTGGTAGCACAGTGGGTTAAACTGCTGAGCTGCTGAACTTGCTGACCGAAACATCAGCGGTTCAAATCCAGGGAGTGGGGTGAGCTCCCACCGTTTCTCCCAACCTAGCAGCTTGAAAACATGCAAATGTGAGTAGAGCAATAGGTACCACTTCTGCAGGAAGGTAATGGCACTCCATGCAGTCCACATGGCCTTGGAGGTGTCTACGGACAACACCGACTCTTTGGCTTAGAAATGGAGATGAGGACCAACCCCCAGAGTCGGACACAACTGGACTTAACCTTTACCTTTTACTCTCAGTAAAAGTCTGATAAATCCGATAAAATCTAATTAAGACTTAAAACTGAAGTTAGTTCGATGCTTCCTTGCATTCCATGTTTTATCCAAATTAGTGCTGTATATTTTTTTCCAGAAATTTACTATTTGATGGGAAAAGGGAGTGGGGAAGCAAAAGTCTAATTCAGTGGTTCTCAACCTGTGCGTCCCCAGATGTTTTGGCCCACAACTCCCAGAAATCCTAGCCAGTTTACCAGCTTGTAGGATTTCTGGATAAATAAGTACAACGCGTGCCTACCATATCTGTAGGGAGTACGGTTCTGAGACCATGCATTGATATGAAAATCCACGCCCTATATAATTAAAATTGCACAAATATGAATGTGCATGCTTCAGCGTGTCCACGTTCACATCACCACCATTTAGTAATACGTCACACCATCCATAATAGGTGGAAATTGCAGATCTAGAGCCCATGGACCCTGAATGCCAACTACAATGTGTCATCATGGTAATAATAAATTTTGTTACCGTCTCTCCTGAAGGCTCATAGGTACATAAATAAGGTTAAAACATAGGATACTATACAGTTTCATAGAATGCAAAGTATTTATTGCCTATTCTATTTGAGGAAGGAGGAGTTCAATTGGACAATGTTATATTGTTTTAAAAAGGCAACCTTGGAAAAGTCCTGTTACTTAACTCTACACTTTCTTGGGGAACTTGGAAACTACAAACCTCGGTCCCTTATCTGCTATGGATGATAACAACAGTAACAAATTGTACAGCGTGACCATAAGCTGATCTGCTTTATTGTGAGTTGTGGATTGGCTTTAATCCTAGCCTTCCCAGTTTCTTGAAAGCCTTACTAAAATCTGTGGAATTTCCTCTTGACTAAATAGGCTTAGGCTGCAGAGAATTTTGTTCCTGTGACATTAATGGTGTATATAGTTCTGCTGCTTTCAGAGCTAGTGAACCAAATAGCTGAGTCTAAATATTATGCCCTATGAAACTACAGTGCAAAGTGTGGAAGAAAACATTTACCTTGTTGCTAACGTCTTACAATGCTTCTGCTACTGTGTTTTTGACAGCATCAATCTGTCACAAGAAAATTTGGTAAACATTTCTTTTTTATGCTAGGAATGGCTTCACCTTTTGATCTCTGGGTGTCTGGCTGCAGGGCTAGTATTTAAAAAGACACAAAACTGAGTATCAATGAAAAGAAATCTTAATAACATGACATGCCATTTGAAAACCAATCTGTTATTGCTTCTTTGTGAGGAAAATGCACCGAGCAAACCAATACAAATCAAAACTAGATGGGTGGCAAAAAGAATTTCTGATTAGTTTTACAAAGTGTGAAAGCAATTTTCTTCCAAGTCAGAAAGCATAGATTGAGATTCTTTTGAAAACTCAGGAAAGCGACATGGTGGATCAAGAATGCTGAAAAGTTCAATGGCAGCAAGGTCAATGCCCCTTATCAAATTCAGTAATGTATTTGGCTCAAGCCACCCCCATCAAGCTTCTTGGAAATGAATGTTAATGCAGACTCCTTCATTTCCTTTCTCTTCCACCCCTCCTCCAAAAGGTTGATTGCATTGGACCAAGCAAGCCTTTCTGAAGACATGCTAGACATATTGACATCTTTTAAAAATGTGATTATGTTATTATCTCTGCAAGTGATTATCTCTGGAAAGATGAGATAGGTTGATCTACAGAAATTAAAAGGTTCAGCCAGCCTATTTTTTCTTAGGCAAAAGTTCCTTGTCTGTGATTGTTGATCTATGGGCTGGAAAGAAAAAGTAAACAGGTTTGTTTTCTTGCAAACACTGAAAGAATCATGTTGCTCTTGGTTGGCCCAATTTTCTTCTTCTGGTTGTTTATGGTAGCATTCTCAAGATGCCACTTTGTCTCTGTCCTTCAGGATGACTCTGTGGTAACCTCTGGCAGAAGCCCTTCATTTCAATAGGGGTTGATGTTACCCAGTTTCCTGTATCCGCTGTAAGTTCTGGAGCATATCTCCTAAGGCCCTTCCACACAGCCATATAACCCAAATATCAAGGCAGAAAATGCCACAATATCTGCTTTGACCTGGGTTATCTGAGTCCACACTGCCATAAATTCCAGTTCAAAGCAGATAATGTAGGAATTTATTCAGCTACGTGGAAGGAGCCCTATAGATATGGTGGTCATACTGTACTGCAGATAAATCTTCATTCCATATAATTAGATTTGTCCTTACTCACCTTGTATCGATTATAGCACTGGATTGGAACCATGTTAAAATTCCCAGTGAAGTAACAAAGCTCAACAGAAGACCTCAGCCCATCCATTCCTTACCCCGAACTACTTGGTGGGAAGTGGGAAGTCATGTGTATCATGTGTGGTTAAATGTGAATCTTTAGATATTTGAGGCCTTCAACTTTCATCAATCCTAACTAACCTAGCCATAACTGACCACCCCATGATGATGTTGTGGTGTTGTGTGCCTCCACGTCATAGACAATCCTAAGAACAACCTATCTAAGTGTTTTCTTAATCAGATTTCTTCAGAAGGGGTTTGCCATTGCCTTCCTCTAAGGATGAAGGCCAATTATTGGATGTCCACAGCCAAGTGGATATTCAAATCCTGGTTACCCAGAGTCCTAATTCAAAATTCACATCATTACACCATGTTAGCTCTCACATCCATGATGTATGCCACTTTAAACTCTTTGGAAGAAAGGAGGATAAAAAACCTTGAATAATAAATAGAAGTGAATAAATCCTGCTACTCCCTTCATATGCCTGAAGGCAGCAGGAGAGTATACAGCTGCTGTGCCCTCTGCAATGATCGAACACCTGCTGTGGCCAAAGGGCTCTTAATTTTGACTCACGGTAGATGAGAGAAGGGCACAAACAAGGTGAATGTCAAGAAAAAGGGAAGAGGAAATCACATCAGCAGCCTGCTCTCATACCGAGAAGCAGAACCTCCAGCCCTGCTCAAGATTGAAAGAGGGGGGAGACAAGCACATATGCCATCTACAAGAATTACTATCTTGTGCATCAATCATCTTAAGAGTGAAAACACAGGATGCTATTTAAGAAAAGTGCAAGCTTTACAGCTGCATGCAGCATGACTGAATCAGGGTAGAAGTATGTTCAAAGCAAGTCAGGAAATGTAGCTGATGGGATATAAAAAGCAAGCCCAGCATTTCTGGAAAAAAAATCTGCCAATTGCTTATTCAG
Organism: Anolis apletophallus; assembly: GCA_030556195.1. Taxonomy (NCBI): domain Eukaryota; kingdom Metazoa; phylum Chordata; class Lepidosauria; order Squamata; family Anolidae; genus Anolis; species Anolis apletophallus. The sequence continues at coordinate 78,444,418 of JARBWK010000003.1, forward strand.
CACAGAAGTCAGCAACATGGGATGTACCCTTAAGATCTCTGGGTGCCCTTTTCAAACTGTAACCCCAAACATTGGATGCCTGAAAGTCACCTGTTCCCCACACAGTGCAGGGAAAGAGAATTATCAACCATTGTGACTGCCTCTTAATTCGGGGTGATTACAACTATAGTCCAACAATATCAGAAGGGCTACATTTTCCAAACTCTTCCCATGAACATTCTTTTCAGTAGATGGTCTATACTACCACATGGTTAGAGCAAATTTGTATCTCTAGATGTAAATTTGCATAAGAGCGTACATATTTGGCAGCTGCCTGAAACTCACCTTATTTTGAGGTAAATGACGCCTAGTTAGGAGTTAATAAACAGGTGAAAATGGACTTGCTTTTTCAGCTTTGCAAGGCAAATGTAAAACCTGAGGAAGAGGAAAAGGAGGAGGAGGAGGAAGTTGCTGTTGTTTTATTTGTTGCCTGCCTCCCCTCATGGATTGATGCAGGGCACAACACAGTTAAAACACATCACCATAAAATACATACATTAAAACACACCACCGTGTGAAAATACATGGAGCAAGAATTAAAATACAATATAAATCTAATGTAAATTGAAAACTCATGGTTTAAAATGGTTGGATTACTTTAGAAATATATGGATCTTTGCACACAGATAGAATGCCTTAAAGGACTAGAGGACAAGTCCACAATCCGGCCTGATCTCGATACATGAGGAAAAATTCTGAGCAGGGCTGTTGGTGCTTACTACGCCCTAACTTTGAATTTTATCACTGAAATTGTAAATTTCTTTAATGACATACATTTTAAGAAGCTGCTGGAGAAGTGGAACTGGAAGGGGACAGAGTTGCACCCCTAATTGAAAGCATTGCAATTGCATAACACTTGGAGGTGTGATAAGGATGGTCAACATACCAGTGAGCTGTCACTGTCTCTGATCATGCTAATGGCTCAGGATAGGGCAGGCATGGGCAAACTTCGTCCCTCCAGGTGTTTTGGACTTCAACTTCCACAATTCCTAACAGCCTCAGGCCCCTTCCTTTTTCCCCTCAGCTGCCTCGGATAGGGGCATCATGAGATCAAGTATCTTGGTGCTTTGTGGTGCAGACATCTCTCTCGTTCTTGTTGTATAGTCACTGAAACCTAATAGTGTATATTAGGCATGAGAAAAAAGTTATGAAAATGAAAATAAATCGGAAGGGATTCGTATGTATGGGACTTTCAAGTTTATACGGATCGCAAGGCCAATCCCGGAAATGGACTTTCTTTTTCGCACTCCCTGGGCCCAAAATTTTGTTAGATTATTAAATATTTCGGATGCCCACCCAACAGGAAAATTTCCCCCTCCAAAATAGCTTTGCAGACATAACTCACAATCAAATCGGGGCCTTTCCATGCTTGGAGCCTAATTAGAGTGAAAGGCCTCCTCCAGGAAGTGAAAAAGGAGCCGGAAACCATAGAGAGATCCAGATCGGGACTCCTAGAGGGGCTGGAGGACTGACAAAAAAGCGATTTAAACACCCAGGAAGGGGGTTTAGATAGAAGGACAGAGTAGAAGGACATAAGAACTGCTGAGAGAAGGGCAGCAGGAGTGAAAAGAGCACGGAGAGGAGAAGGAAGAGTTCAGAATCAAGAAAAGCCATAGAGTTCAAACGGAGGTCCTAGACTGCTATGGTAAAACTGAATGGGAAAGAGCTGGAGTGAGGAGAACTCTACAGATTAGCAAGGCCTGCACCAGAAGTATTTAATAATATTAATAATAATATATTAATGCATTATATCTCCCTGCAAGGAAACCAAGGAAAATGTTGCCCCTTGATTTGCCTGTGCTTAAAACAGTATCAGTCCTGTTTCCCTGCTTTGCCTACTTTAGAACTACTAATTAATTTCGTTAGTAATTAAGTTACATTTTAGAAATTTTTGGAAATTTTTTTGTAAGTCTTTCTTTTACTAATCAAAAAAATCCCCCCCCCCCCCATTAGATTTTCGATTCCCTATTTTTGGGTTCGAAACCATGCCTAGTGTATATGTCATATTGTATATTTAGTTACATGGATATTGTCACTTTACTATTTGGACTTCTCCCCAAGCTGATGCCTGTGATTTTAGACCAAGTACTGGTGGCAACGCGGTGTTCTGCCTAAAAGTATTCCGAGGAAAGGTAGATTGTTAAAAGAATGTAAATGCCAGATATTGTTTGCAATACATGCATATGTATGAATTGGAGATCAGAAAAGAAAGAAAGCTTTGTCATTAATGATCTGTTGCCAAAATGATGCAATGATGTTAAAAACAAAGCCTTAAAAATTAAACAAAACACTCTGCCTGAATAGCAGACTCTGCACTCTGAAGCTTACCAAAGTGTGACATTGGCTGACTTCCAAAACAAGTAGGTTCCAGAACTGCAAAGACTCCAAGAATGTTCAGCTGCCAGTCTAAGGATTTTAACTCCAGAAGTTGACAGACACAGTGACCTAGCAAACCATAATGCAGATTAAAATAGCCAGGCAATGAATGGGCTATCTTAACAATGCCAGGAAGTATATGGCTTTGTGTTGCATGATAGTTATTGGAGAGCAAACATACATTTGATACTGTTTAAGGTGTGAATAGTTTCTCATGTTGGAGAGAACATTTTTTTCCTCTCCAGGTTACCCTAGCTCAGGGGTGCTCATTAGGTAGATTGCGATCTACTGGTAGATCGCGTAGAGCGTCCTGGTAGATTGCAGGCAGGGCGGGAGGAAAGCTCAGTCCCACCCCACAGGCTCCCAACACCACCCAAGTGCTGCCGACCCTGGGTTATCTGAGGTCCTTTCCACACAGTTGAAAAAAATCCTATGTTATCTGCTTCGAATCAGATTATATGGTAGTGTGGACTCAGAAAACCCAGTTCAAAGCAGATATTGTGTTATATGTTTCACATTTTTGTAGTGGGTAGGTAGATCATTTTGACTTGGTTGTTTTATAAGTAGCTCACATGCTGAAAAAGCATGAGCACCTCTGCCCTAGCTGGTTTCCAATGGTAATCTATAAGAGAGACCTTTCTCATTAAAGTGTATTTTTAAGTTATGGTACAATGAGAACATGATTGTTATGAAATAAAAGCTTTTTTTCCCAGAAGAAAGGTCTTTTGGGGGAATAGCTGCTACGGGGAAATAGCATTGCTCTCCATCTTTCAAACCAAAATAATTTTTCACTGGGGGAATGCAATAAATGGAAAGAAAATTTTTAAAATATCCAGAAAAAATAATCAAAAACATATTTTTCAAGTGTTAAGAAATTGTGACAGGAAGAATCCTGAACTGATATAAATTTTCACAGTTCAAAACTTTTGTGAAAATTCACCCGTGGATGTTTTGCATAGCAACTAGCTTTTTCTGTGCAGGAAACAATCATATTTCAATGCAGAGATATTGATTCCGGAATAGAAATGCTGTTTTCTGTGTACAGAAAAATACTACTTTTTATGGATATCTTCCATGTACCGTTTTTATGTAGAATAAATGCCATATTAACAACCCATGCCATATTACAGCATTTTCTGCAAAAGAAATAGCCCTGATGGCAGAATGTAGATTTGCAGTTTATGTATATACAGACTGAACCTTTTGTAAATATCAGACTGATCAAAGACCTTGCCTACTTTCTTGGAAAGCAATCAGATTGAAACTGCTCTTCCTTGACTGAGAAAGGTAATCTTTGTTAAGAAAAATTCATTGAGATAGAAACGTCCTAACTAGCTAAAAGAGATAGAGAGCCACGCTGAATGCCTGTTTATTGAAACAAAGCCAAGGCATTATCTCTTTGGCGGATCAAGAGAAGTGTAAGAAGAAACAGGGAAAGAACCTATAAGGACCCCTTACACTATCTGTACTTTAAAAGAAAAACCAGCAGGAGCTGAGCACACAGAAGACAATGGTCTGGTAACAAAATTTGCAGTTGACACTAAATTAGGAGGGGTAGCTAATACCCTAGAGGACAAGATCAGAATCTAAATTACTTTAACTGATTGAAGAACTCAGCCAGAATTAACAAAAGGAATTTCAACAGGAAAAAACTATGCAATACTACACTTAGGCAGAAAAAAATAAAATGCACAGATAGAGGATTGGAAACACCTATCCTGTAAACAGTACATGTGAAAGAGATCTAGAAGTTCTGGTAGACCACAAGCTGAACATGAGTTCAACAGTGTAATGCCGAAGCTTTTAGCCAATATGATTCTAGGCTGCATCAATAGGAGTATAGTAGTGTCAAACTTATTTTTATCAGCCTTATGGTTGCCTTGGATGCAGAATCCATGGAGACAGAGAGCCAACTATATTTTTCCCGTCGTAGTTGGTGCTCTTTAGTTTTTACCCAGTTTGTGTCCCCAGATGTTATTGAACTTCCCAACATTTTTAAATTATCTGCCATGTGGACTGAGGATAATGGGAATTGCAACACAATATCAAAAACAACTAGGAACAAGGAAAGCGCCTCCTCAAAGACTGAGTTAATACAGTTAGGTGTCCCCTGGGCAACGTTTCTTGTAAATGGCTAATCTTCCCAACCCAAAAGCATTGCTTTATAACAGTTTTATTTATGCAATTCCTTTGACACAAAATAAATAAAAAGCAAATGTAATTGGTAGATATTTTTCAAAATATTTGCTTTCCTTCTTCAAAGACACTTATGTGCCTGAAGATGCACTTACACCGCAGAATTGATGCAGTCTGAGACTAACTGTCATGGCTCAACCCTATGCAATCACGAGAGCTGTAGTTTTATATGTTTTTTAAGTCTCCTCTACCAAAAAGTGCTGGTGCCTTATTAAACTACAAATCCCAGTATTCCATAGCATTGAGTCATGGCAGTTAAAATGATCTCAAATTGCATATTTTTGAAATAGAGAGCAAAGCGGAGATTGTATTTGCTTTAAGAAAAGTGCTAGAAAATTCTATCATAATGCATTCTGTATTTATTAATGGGAAAAGTCCTGCAATATGAGTAGTGTGCAAAAATGAAAGACAAGTCAACCCCAAAAAGGTTTTCTTTTTTTGTGTGCCATGAAGATAATTTGAATGAAAAAATGTCTTCCTTGGCAACTAAGCACATTAATAAACAACCACTAAAATTCTCCCATCAAAAATATTTTCAAAAAGGGTAGATATTAGAATGGTAAATTGGATATTCCAGCCTGAGGCTTTATTAGAAAGCCACATAATTTCTTTCTTTTTTTTCTTTATACTTTTCTTTAGCTTCACAGCTTCCGCAGCTGATGTCAGAGATCATTTATTTCAAATATTAAGGGAATGCCAGAAAGCAAGCAAATAATTAGGGAGAAAATAAACCTAGCTTGTTCAGGTCCTTGAATAAGTGATTTCATTTTTTTCCCAGAGATTAAACAGGAAAAGTCTGTTAGGGAAAAAAACAACATTTTAAAAATGCTCCACAGATGCCATTAAGGGTGGCTTTATGCAACCACCAGACATAAATATGAGGAAACAACAACACAAGTGAAAACAGGCTGTTTGCTTCAGAGTTTGAACAGTTCTGCCACCACCTACTTCCCAGCTGCTGTTTTGTGTAATGAATGGATTTTCATTACTAACAAAAAGAAACATTTGGTACTCTCATTAAAAGGTGAAAGGCAAAAAGGATTTCAAGGTAAGCTAATTCATTCTGTGGATCTAGATTATAGCAAAAAAAAAAGTGATTCAAGCCAGAACAATGCATGTTTACTGAGAGAGCTGTAATTGACTCTTGTGAGATATGAATTGAATTCAGTCAAAAGCCAAGCTTGGAGACTGTATGATTCATTCCAGTTTAAGCAAGATATGCATTTAAGTATTTTTGATGGTGTAGAGTGATTTCAGTAACTACTAAAACCATGGGTTTGGAGCCCGGCGTGCAACACTATCCCAATGGTCAAATCTGGACATGAACCAGATTGAATGAGAAAGAACAGAGGTTTATTCTTCCAGGCCCAAAAGTCTGCAATTGCAAAGATCTGACATACCCCACTGGAATATATAGATATTATTTATTCATTTTGATAGCCATTTGGAATACCTGCACTAGCCTCTGATTGTCTGAATATCAGCAGAGCTAGAATCTGGGCTTTTGTTGGCTGGGGATTCTCTCTGAGGTCATTGCTGGTCCTCCTGTGGTGGAAAAATAAACAGCTTTCATTTATTGGTTTGAAGTCTGAGTCCACTCTTTGTTCCAAGGGACATGAACCCCAGAAATGCAGTGTGGCAACATATAAATGAGTTCCTAATTGATTTAACCATTCAGGTTTTGTTCACACAAAGGAAAGGGGTCTAGTAAACACAATGGAAAAATATTGGGATAAATAGTACTATGGGTGAAAACTTTCCTGCAATTTACATGCCAATACTTATCAGCAAATGTCAATGGAAAGCTGGAAAACTTCTTAATGGCATCAGGAAACTTGTCAATGAAATGGGAATTTCTCAATGAGAGGAGGTTTCAATTAATGGAGTTAATATGGACATTGATTATGAGAGCAGGAGCACTCCATGTGTATGCCTTGAGTGCTTCCAGCTTTAGCCCCGTGTCCTGTTGTGATGAGATTAGGTGAATAGAGTATATAGATTCAGGTGAGGTTAGACAGACATTCCAGGTTACATTTTTGGAAAGGAAAAGGTCCCTGCAGTTGGCTTGACTTTCCTGGGGTGGCTATCAGTCAAGATTATGAGATCTTGGAACAAATATTAAACATGAGTTTATGAATGGACTTCTTGAGTTTGTGAATAAATAGAAGGGAGTGAAGGAGAAAGTTTGTGAATAGGAAAACTATGAATTGATATCTGCCCTGATTGTATCCGGGAGAGCAGAGTCCTTCTCACCTGATTCTTCCCAAGATGAGAAGATTATGTAAATTCCCTCTATTGTGTAGCTGGTCCACTTCCCAGGGTTAGTTTTAAAGAAGGTGTGGTGAAGGTCAGCCTACTGGTTGTCTGCAGGCTAAAGTTGAAGGTTCATATAATTTTATATAATTCATAGGGGGTTTTGGGGGGGGGGATGTATGGTTTTTCAATAACAGTAGGGCTATCCTGCCCCTTTCTCATATTGTGGTCCCCCAAACCTTTGCTTGTTGGCGCTATAGCCTCAAGTAAACTAGGAGCTGGTTTTTCTGTGTGTAGAGAAAGGGCTCAAACTTTTAAAGCAGAGAGCTGGTTCATGGTCCCCCAGGCTGTTGGGTGGGCTGGACTATAGCTTGAAAAAAAAAACACAAATGAAGTTCTATGTAACTGCACATATCTTATTTGTAATGTAAGAAAACATGAAAGAACAATACAATATTTTTAAAAGAAGTATTTTAACCAACATGCACTAGGAGCCCCCGGTGGTGCAGTGCTTAAACCCTTGTGCCAGCCGGACTGAAGACTGACAGGTCGTAGGTTCGAATCCGGGGAGAGTGCGGACGAGGACCCTCTATCAGCTCCAGCTCTCCATGCGGGGACATGAGAGAAGCCTCCCACAAGAGTGGTAAAACATCAAAACATCTGGGTGTCCCCTGGGCAACGTCCTTGCAGACAGCTAATTCTCTAATACCAGAAGTGACTTGCAGTTTCTCAAATCACTCCTGACACGACAAAAAAACCCACACATGAACTTAACAGTATTTCAATGGGAAGTGTGGGCCTGCTGTTGGATGATGAGATAGTAAAGTTATTTAGGATTGTTGTTGTTGTTGTGTGCCTTCAAGTCGTTTTAGACTTCGGGCGCTCCTAAGTCTAAAGCTTAGGGCATGGGCCATGTAAATGACCTTGGAGAGCTGCATCTGGCCCACGCAGAGCTACACCCCCAAGGAAAAAGAATAATAGAACTACAGATGTAAATAATTATTTTTTCTTGGAAAAGATTCTTAAAATTATGAGATTTAAGTTTGGCTAGAAATCTGAAATATGTTTACAGTTCATCAGTTTCCTTACTTGACTTCTGAATGCACTACAGTTAAAAAAATATATAGTTATTAGATATTATACTAGTTAGCAATGCTCCTGGTCATACTCCCAAGTCTGGCACTGGGCATGCATATAAAAAGGTTCTAACATTAGTATCCAAGACAAGTAAATCAAACCTATATTCAATTATTTCATTGAACTTGTGTAAGACCTAATACCTAACATGTTTTCAGAATTAGTGCAAGGAGGATATCCTAACTCAATGCTATTTTTATTGTACAAGCAAATGTGCAACTGGTTCTACAGCTCATTGCTCAAGACGCTGGACTACTTATTTAGAAACTTCTTGTGCAATTTGCCATGTACCCTCTTGCAAAAACTACTTTTTGTGACTGCTTGGAATTTTCATTCCATCAGCATTAGATTACATTTAGGGCATAACAAATGCTTTGCACATTGTAGGATATTCTTGTAGCAACATTTCCAACTTTTTCATTAGCACAGGCATATCAATCTGCTTTGCAATTGGTTGAACCATTACAAGCATACTTTCTGTTCATTACAGGCTGCTGTTATGAGGAGTCATGGTTCCCTTTCTCATGTTGAAGTCTGTCTCAGCTCCATCATAATGATAAAAAGTAAGACAGATTCAATATCTTTTGTTTAGGCAAAGAACAAAATAGGAGTATTCCTCTCTAGTCCATACACGGAGTTCAACTAGACAAACAGCTAAGTCTTCATTGTGGACAATAGGATAGGCTTCTCTACACTGGAAGTAAATGGCTAAACTCAGATTGTGAGAACGGACGTAGTGTCTTTCAAGTTAGAGCAGTGATCAAATGCCTTGGAAAGAATGGTGCTGGGGTGATGAGTGACCATAGCTTCATGCCAGCATCTATCGCCTGAAGTGTCAGTAGCAACATTCCTAACTTTTAAAATCAGCATAGGCACAATGAGACAGGTAGCAGCAGATTGAATTAGAGCAGGTGGGCAAAGGCAGGTCACCAGACCAGAAAAATCCACCATGATGGGCAGTTATTGATGCATGGCTCAGATTGATGCCTTTCTCAGCCCAAGACTTGCTAGCAAGGGAGAATGTGTGGAGTTATGAGATGCAAAGTTGGCATTGGAATATTTATGAATTATGCCAAATGGATTATCACTTTACAAAATGAGAAAAGCCATATCTGATTATGTTCTCCCTTCTACACATCTATTAAAAGGTAGGTTAAGTTCTTCCTCTTTTGCATCAGGTCACTGTAGATGCCAAGGACTGAATTTGGGACTCTATATGCAGAAATAGCATGTGTTTTAACAATGACGAGGCCTTTCTTGAGAAGGGCTAAAGCCAACTGAGTTTGTGAATCACCATGGCTCCCTTCCAAGTTCCTATTGGCATACAGTCCCTTGCTGTGTTGTACCCATTATTTATTTCTAACAGAGTGTGCCTCAAGGTTGAAAGGCTATGGAGGAAAATGAAACCAACCATATAGTACCTAAAATGTCTTTCTGATAGCCAGATCCACTAGCCATTTCAGATGTCAGAAATGGAATTATGTACCCATCAATGGGACTAAAATGACTTAAACCCAATTATGTTAGGTTTTCTGTACCGGAGATCAATGCTGTATTATTTACCAAATACAAGAGAGCTAGAATAACACAGACTGGTTAAGTTCACATGAGCTTCCTCAGTTAAAAAACAACCTGCCAGACAAATGTTCTACTAAATGTAAAAGACTAGCTATCAGAAAAGTACACTAGGACAAATACTTAATAGGTTGACGCAACAATGAATAACAGGTTCAGTGTGTAGGAGACATTTGGAGGGATGATGACACATTCTGTGCTCTTTCAGGGTGAGAGAATAAGGAGTTACAAAATAGTTATTATTTTGATTTTCTTCTCCCTTTTGTTTACATAATGAAATCCAGATGTCTCAAAGAGTAGCTGTGTCCGACGATAAAGACCAAGCATCACTTCATTACACATCATTCCATTAGCTGTGTTAAAAAAAGAACACAAAAAAGTAACAAACATGATAACTGGGAAACAGGAAATATTCCCATACTGTTTTCCCATGAGAATATCCACTCCCAAGCTGGGTTACCATTCTTTTATACGCAGAGGGATTTCTCAGCATGTTTTCCTTGTAGGACTCTACAGTGGGAACTGGAAATCTTTTTTTGCCCCCAGAGCTGCATTGGCCCCTGGGAAACATGATAAGGGCCATACGATAGCAATGGGCAGTCTCACACAGAGGCATAGGAGACATTTGGCCAGGTGAGAAGACACTTGATCATCTTTTGAGACCAGTTTGTTCCTTCTCTCATAAACAGATAGTTCCATTTTCTCCATGTGGTTTCCATTTACAGGGGGAAAAAACATCCTTATATGAGGGGTAAGGCTTTGAAACCTAGATGTGAAAATCATGCAGGCCTAATCTGCCTAGAGGCCACGGGTTCTCTATTCTTGCTTTCCAACATATTCTACAATAGAGTCTTTGCCAATGATCGGAGATTCAAGGGGCTGAAGTCCAAACACTTGGGAAAAACAACATACTGGAAGCACTGTTTTATAAGCTCCACAGCTTTGAAGCCGCTCTTAGCTAAATCTCCCATTTTTTCTGTAAAAGAGTTAACCTGACTATTTCGTGGAATCACCTACTGTGTAGCGGAATGGTTGAGGGGAATGATTGAGGTGGCCAATAAAGCCTGGTCACCTGTAATACAAACAAAAAAGGGCTCACTGGGGCACAGAAGAATATTCATAGAAGACTAAGCACTTTTTCAACTCTTTGTGTTTTTCTTATACTGTCAACTCATGCTATGATGCCGAATGAGTCTTGAAGAGAAACGACAACGCAGAAAGAACCGCAACCTGGAAACAACATCACTCAAGGAGACTTTCTGCTGTGCTTTCTGCAACTGGGCTTGCCTATCTCGGATTGGCTTTTTTAGCCATCCACACACTTGTAGAAAGCGTGGGATAAATCCTTCCTGAATCTTTGTTCGCGAAGAAAAGCCAAGAAGAATAACAATTCGGGGTGTGTGTGTGTGTGTGAAAGCATGGCTTGTTTTGCCATAACCTATTCCGTTCTAAAGTCTTTCTTCTCAGTTTCATATTTTCTGCATTTTCCTCAATACCGTTTGTATCACAAAGACCTAAGGATCTGATCTGGGTTGGCTCCCATGTCAGTGGCTGATGAATATAAGCCAGTTTTCAACTTGGAGATCCAGTTATCTAAGAAGGTGCCTGAATTTAGTTTGGCCTTACCTGATGCGTGCTTTGATCTAGGTTTGATCTAGCATTCTAAATGTTGCATGATTATCATCCTTGGTCTAAATCAGGGGTGGGCAATTACCGGCCCTACCAGGTGTTTTGGACTTCAACTCCCAGAAATCCTAACAGCTGGTAAACTGGCTAGGATTTCTGGGAGTTTAAGTCCAAAACACCTGGAGGGCCGGTAATTGCCCACCCCTGGTCTAAATCCTTGAATTCATCACTATTGGCTCGCTTGAGCTGAAAGCATTATAGTTCCACATCTGCAAGGTACTGTGATTCTCGCCCCTGGCTTAGACATTCAAATAAGAACCTGGATTGGAAAACTCAAGAATCCCAGTCAGGTTCAAAAGCTCTTGAGACATTCATGCAATACTGAGTGATCACAAAAGTGAGTAATATTACGATTTCAGCAGTAGGGAGTTTCCTTAATTCCATAGAGGACAGGTAGAGGGAATTGATAATTGAATGGCAGTTCCAGATGAAAAAATCTAGAACTCCCTTGGCTTACATTTTGTTTTGACAGGGTTCTTAGTCCTTTTAAGATCAGCAGTGACAAGCACATGTTGCACAGTTGAAACTTTCTCTAGTATGGAAAAGTGATCACCTTCAGAGTTTCTTTCAGACATGCAGATGCTAAAGGCAGGGAAGTCCTGTTAGGAAAACAACCCTCACCACACCTGTAGTGGGGGAGAGATTTCCTGTGGGACATGAATAATTATTTTTCATCCAGTTATCATCTAATTGATATCCAAATTTTATTTAACAACATTTTCCTGTGGCACAGTACTCTGTCCACCCATATGTTTTTCCAGATGGGCAATGGAAGTATCTCAGCCTATAGCAGGAGCAAAAAAAAAAGCCCCCTCAAAGATATTTGGACCCCCAATTGGCTCCATCTAGCATAGTTTTCAGTAATCCATTGTGGGATATGGTCTAAAACAGGTATGGGCAAACTTCGCCCCTCTAGGTGTTTTGGATCAACTCCCACAATTCCTAACAGCTGGTAGGTGTTAAGAATTGTGAAATTTGAAGTCCAAAACATCTGGAGGGCTGAAGTTTGCCCATGCCTGGTCTAAAACATCTGGAAATAACACAGCATTGACCTATAAAGAAGAGCATTATCCAAATATCACATCTGAAGATCATTGTTCATAGGGAAAAATGTGATGGCCAAGGATCCATCTGTGGTGAAGGAGGGAAGAGACAAAGTGGGATGAGGGCAAAGTCCTAGCCTCTAGAAGAACAGAATCTAGTAGAGGGGAAAGTCCAAGATTTGTCTGGGGAACCTATATCCTCATAGAACCTCGTGCTTTACTTCTGTACAGGAGGCAAGATGGCAAGAGTCACTTGCAAATCATTTTCCGAAACTCTTGACATTCTGGAACAACTGCCAGGATATTTTTGTGCCTGAGACAAAGAGTAAAGGATGCCTCTTTTGAAACCTTTGCCCCAATGTTTTCAAACAGCAGTTGCTTATTAAGTTCTCAGGAACACAAACCAACTTCTAACATTAAGCTAAATGCAATTCATCAATTTTCAAAACATGTGTGTGTTCATTCTATCCAGGCACAACGGTCCACCTGATACGTATTCTAGATTGTAGGTGGGTCCAAATAAGGAATACAGAGTTTTTCACAAATGACTCATCTTGTGTACTCACAGCATAAACATTTACTGAATAGGTTCTGCTTGGTTGCTACTAGAACCACATGAGCCCAGCAGGCATGTAGCCAGGGGGGGGGCCTAAGGGGGCTTCAGCCCGCCCCCCCAAATTCTCAGGGTGGTCCGCGAACAGGCCTTACTGGTACATTATTTAAACTGTTATGTTTATTCATATCATGATCTGATCACCATGCTCATTATATCCCACATTAATGGGGTTATTGGGATAACAATACAAAAGGTTTGCTAGGGTAGACCCTCTTCCACCCAGTCTCAGCCCCCCCCCCCCCCCGGAATCAAAATCCTGGCTACGGCCCTGGAGCCCAGGATTGTCCTACTAGCTTCTAAGGCACTGATATATCTGCCAATATTTCCACAGATGTGGTCAAGAAGTGCAACAATGCAGCAAAACAGAAAAGGTTATTAATGAGCAAAAACACAGAAAGTACTATTTTAAGCAAAGAAACTTTGAAATGTGTGCACTCAATCTGACAAGTCTGATAAAACGGGGGAACTCCCAATTCTATAAATATAATACAGTTGGCCTTCTATATTTTTGGGTTTAACTTTTATGGATTTGATTATTTATAAATTTGATTAATATATACTCTATCGGAATCTCTAGAGCCTCCATGATGATTCTATGGTCAGCTTCGGCCAGAAGTTGCTTATAGTGTTTCCCCAGAATCTTTCTAGAGATTCCTAGAAGGTATTATTATAGTTCTTTTTTAAAAGTGTTTTTCCACTTTTGTGGGGGTCCTACACCACTAACTCTCACAAAAGTGGAATGCCTACTGTACCCTTTGTGTGTGAATGCGTGTCGGGGGAGGCCCTGCTCTCGATCTGGCCCCCCTTGCAAGTGCGATTAGTGGAGATGAGAGACAAGGGCTTCTTGGTGGTGGCCCCCCATCTGTTGAATACACTCCCTAGTGAAATCAGGGTGACTCCTTCTCTCCTTCAGAAAAAACCTCAAGTCTTGGCTTTAGGACCAAGCATTTGGGCAGCTGGCTGAGCAACAACTGTAATAACTTGTGAGTATTCTCAAATAAGAGACCTTGGACCAGAACTCTGGACTATGATTTGGATTTGCAGATTCAGACTTGGTTGTGTGAATATTTTATGGGCCAATATTTTTAATGTATTTATTGCATTTTAATGTGTTTTTACTGCTGTTGACCTGTTTATGTTAATTGTTGTGCTTTAACTGTTTCTTTGTCAGCATCTAATGACTGCCAATTGTAAGCTGCCCTCAGTCCACCTTCGGGGGTTGAGATGGACTGGATACAAATGCTCTAAATAAATAAATGGTTAGAATAAATATAATATTGTATAGAACATTATTCTAAAAGTAAGGTCTGTCTTTATGAGATCTTCTAAAATGGACTTCTTTCTCTTAGATCTACTGTATGAATTCTGTGTTCACACCCATGTCTTCTGTGAAATACATATCATAGAAAGGATCTCAGCCTAACCAACTTCACAGGGTTATTCTAACATTAAAATAAAGGGGGTAGTGCAGGAAACTAATGTGAAATACTTTAGCTCCAAGAGATAAGTGGAATATTATTGGTTAAGAAATTTAAAACAAGATGGTTTTGAAGAAGTGCACACATTCTAACATCCCTTTTAATATATATATATATATATATATATAGAAAGTTAAACTTTTTTTCATGCAATAAAAGGTATCTCCTATCTAAATATATGGGAAGGGAAAGATTATAGGGTAGTTTTGGATTAGGGTAATCTACACCTCTAGAGAGTGGGGACATGTAGGTAAAGCCTTAGGTATGTTTGGGAAAGGTTGGGGATTCTTGATTTCCTTGATCATTTTCTCTACGTGTTTATACATATAAATTCTTATTTCTCTATTCTTTCTGTATTGGCTACGTCCCTTTTCCCGCTCCTGTTCTCTTCTTTCACTTCTTACATTCTTCCCTTAATTCTCTGTCTATTTTTCACGGTCCTTCAAGAACTCATCAAAAGCCTTCCACTCCGTTTTCTTTATGGGTCTACCATATGACACTTTTTGGGCAAATGTCAATTTGTCCATTTCTTTAATGTCTTTTACTTTATCTATCCATTCTTCAATTGATGCTAATTCTTTTAATTTCCATTTTCTTGCATGTACCATTCTTGCTGCTGTAGTTAGGTAGAAGAAGAAAATCTCTTGGTTCTGGTCTAGGTCAATCTCATTGTCTGTCTAACATCCCTTTAATATGTCTTTGACTATGGATTTGTTTAGAGTTATGTAGGAATAAGGCCCACCTTGTATTTATAAGAAAGAAATGTTGAAAGATCACACATCCAGGTGTGCTGTAATTCAAAGAGGACATTCTCATGTAAAGCCCCTCTTAAAGGGCAGGGCTCTTCATTTTCATTGCTGTTGGTTTTAAGAAGCAATTTAAAATCATGCAATTGGGATGTTCATGCCAGAAAAGTAATTTCCTCCCTACATGTCACAATCCTTCTGAATTCCACCTTCTGCATGCTCTTAATTATAAAAATTAACTCGTTACAGGTACTGTAACTGCATTGGAATTCAGTAATTCCAGCTTTGTAGGTGCCAAGTAGGGTGAAAGAATGATAACTCACATAAAACGAATGCTTGCCTAATTCATCAGGTTCATTCAGAGAGTAGCTCCTAGCTAAGTTTCTCAGCACCAAGTTGCATCAGTGAAAGCGTTTCATGTGGGAGGAACTTGGATGGAAAAATCAGCCTGTAGTAAAGGAGTGGTGGAATCCCTGGTTGCCGTGATGAAGATCCACCTCTGATCATATCATCAAGAAAGAATGTGTTCCCCTGGGGAAAGTTCATGCTGCATGGCACAAAGGAATAATTAGTTTTTGTATGCATGAGAAACCTGCAGCCAAAGGGGTGTGATGACATATACAATAACATTCAGGTGCCGTTTTAGACAAATCCACTGACATGACAAGCCCAGGTAGCCAAAAGGCAAGGAGTGGAGAGTGGGAGCATCATTTTAGAGAGCAATCATGATTTACAAAAGAATCCCAGGACATTATAGAAAAGACTTTTCTTTGTTTTGTTTAAGCAGGAATAAAAACTAACTCCTTTAGCACTTGTAAAAGCAACTGCTCCACTGTGGACAATAATAGCATATGATTCATGTGTAGTTGATAACAGATGGATACGCAGATGGATTATCTTACCAAAAGATAGCACTGAGCAACTCTGAAGTTCTCCAGATGTTGGCCTGAAACTTCCATTAGGCCTAGCAAACAAAGTCAATAATGAGGGATATTGGGAGATGTACAAGTGCAACATTTGTGGGGTAACATTCTCCCCCAGTTTTCAATGCAGCCACTGCTTGGGAGTTGCTCATTTATAGATTAATTTACAGTGTTGCTCAAATGTACGCACACAAACTCAGCTCATTTTGAAGCTCAAAAAACTGTCTTCATCTTCTTTAGATATATTCAACAATATAAAAGGATTTAATTTTCATCACTGCTTTTTTGTGCAATCTTTTATGCTTCCTAATGTGCACATCTAAATTAATATAATTGACTGATCAATTAGGAATCGCATCAGAAGCTAACATATGTTTAAATTAGCTTGAATAAACTAAAAGGAAAGACATAATTCAACGAATTAACAAGCAAGACTCATATTTGAATGAACAGATTATCTTGTTGATAATTTAATTCACTTTTGTAATGAGTAATTTTAAAAATGAGAGTCACTTCTTATCATTTCTGTGTGACTATAATGCTTAAAGATTACATTATTATTTATTTGCAATCCTATAGATTTATGTCTCTGTCTATATCTCTGTCAGTACACCATCTGTTTTCAGAAGTCATCTCCTTTAAACTTATGGTATCTACTCCCAGACAAGTGGATACAGAATGGTAGGCCTGGGAAGCCAAGTTGTGTCCTTTCTAAACTCCAGTCTAAATCCAATTACTAGTTACATATAGAGGAGACTCACTGAAGAAGTTCATGAATGATAAATCAACACTTACATAAGACTCACTGATGCAGTGCATCTACTCTACCTGGAACTACAAAACGTGTTTAACTTTAGGAAATGGGAGATGCTCTTGCCTCAGACAAAAGACTCCAAGAACATTTCCTAACAACTAGTTCCCATGGAGATACATCATCCTACTATCCCAGGCTATTAATATTCCATTGTCAATTCCTAACTCTTGCAAGTTATTACCAGAGGGTAACTCACAGTGATAATCCTATTGACAGAAATCAGGTAGCAAAACTCAACACATTTCCATATTTGAGAAATTGAACCCTATAGTAGAACTAAAGAAGAATCTTTCCTGGAAATGTCTAGTAAAAGTCCTATTGGCTCTGGCCCCTTCCCCACAGCTGAATACAACATTTTCTGTTTTGAACTGGAATATATAACAGGGTGGACTCAGATAACCCAGTTCCATGCAGATATTGTGGGATTTTCTGCCTTTATATTCTTGGCTTTGTGGCTGCGAAGGGCTCTCTGTGTGTACCATGGTGGGGCAAATTTAAACAGCCACCCTGGACCTGTCCTAAACTCTCCTTCTTCTCCAATAAGAATAGTAGAATGAGCCTAGTTGGCTGCTTCTCTCACTCACTCATTCAACAAAATTTAGTGATGACCATCAACTGAGGGATACATCTACACTATAGAATTAATACAGTTTGACACCACTTTAACCTCCATGAATCACTGCTATAGAATTATGAGATCAGGAATCTTGTAAGATACTGACCCCCTTTTGCAAAGAATGCTAAAAGACCATAATTCCATAACATTGAGCCACTGCAATTAAAGCAATGCCAATAGCATTAATTCTACAATGTAAATGCACCCTGAGACAAATCCTCTGAAGGTAGTCATAATGGTTACCTCAAGAATCAGAGGAATCATACATCTATATAACGGTTACTAGGAACACAAACTGTAGGGATGTAAATATTTGCTGAGTTCCTTCACAAAGGAAGCTGTAAGTAATTTTAGAAATTCTCACCATGAGAACGTATTTTAAAAATATTCTACCTATAGAATCTTAGATCTGTATTGTATTTCCTTTAAAGAGAAACTAGCCCAGTTATGTATTGAATTTCCAAAAGGGAGTATGAAAACGATGTATTGTCATCAACAACAAAGACCTTTTAAAATACTCCTCAAAGATCAAACAAGAAATGCATGGCATCCTTGAAAGCTCAGGGCTACTATTTAGAAACAGTTGTTTGTAGCACTTTTGCATAACAGTCAACAGGAGGTGCTTTGTTTCCTACCCAAAAATACTCTCTAATGTTTGTGCTTCCTTTTTAATGTACAGTATTAAAATACCATGACTTTGAGTCCTAGGATGTGATATTCAATCATTAATTATTATCCCCCCCTTCCGAACACAGATACACAAACATGCACAGTAGGAAGAACAAGTAATAATATATCAATCAACAATTTTAAACAACAATAGATCTGATTTATATTTAATCTCAGCCTGTCCTCAAACTCTCCAAAACAGCCTTGTGACAAATAGTCATCACAGGGTAAGGCAATCCTCCCTTTTCAAGATATCCTGTGCTTGACACACCATTTCTGGGAAAGTCCTGTCCCTTGAGCATTTCAGCACACTTGAAAATATTTGTTTAAAAATGAATTTCCTGCTTTCAAATTGTTATTTTTTTTCAGTAGAAAGCATTAAATTTTTAGACAATAATAGCAACTAGTTGGGCAACAAAACATTTCATGCTATTTAAAATGGGTTATTTGGAGACCTATTTAGAACATATTAATTTTAATTGCTTTGTTAGAATTTAAAAATAAGATGCTACTAAGGCTTAGTTACAACTTAATTTTATAGTTTACAGTCAGAGAATGCTCTGATATGGTGATGAAGTCAAATTTAGACTATGGATTGTGGTAATAGAGGGTCCTGCCTGGTGAGCATTTCCACTAACACCCAAAGTTTCAGATTAGAAAACAAACTTTGAGGTTTAATTGTAATCTGGCTGGAAAGGACTCAAGCATGGCTAGCACCAAAAATGCAAAAACAACCATATAGTGTACAGGCATGACTATACAGTGTACAAGACTCATCTACACTGGCATTGTAATCAGCTCACATAGAGTTTGCAGTACCCATAATGTTTCTTCAATTCTGGTAAGCATGATGAGTTAAACTAGGTTAATTCAGTTTAGCCCTGTGTTAGGGAAAAGTCAGGGGATGCTTTGGAATTTGCCTAAAACTCTAGAGTAAGTCTGGCTTTGAGGGCAGTGTGGACAGCAGGATTGGGTCCAGTTGAGATTGGTCTACTGTAGCAACCCAGTTCC
The DNA here is from genome assembly GCA_030556195.1 of Anolis apletophallus. Lineage (NCBI taxonomy): Eukaryota > Metazoa > Chordata > Lepidosauria > Squamata > Anolidae > Anolis > Anolis apletophallus. Next base: position 78,463,596 of record JARBWK010000003.1, read on the forward strand.
CTTTCGTGCCTGGGGGGCAAGGGGCGGCACCGGGGGTCCCACTTGCATTAGGGCCAGCTGCAGCTGATGAGGACATGGAGGAAGGGGATGATGAGTTAGCTGGGCCTTCCTCTCCCACAGAGAGCTTGGCCTGGGATGATGAATGGCCTGACGGCTATGATAGCTGGGAAAGTCAGGCTGACCCTGAAAGTGCTGACTCCGATAATCAGTATGAGAAACCAGGTGGTTACGGGTCGCAGGAAAGGATCAGGGATGAGCCCATGGAAGCTGAAAGGGAGTTAGGCTCTCATGAAGATAGCGACCCAGGTGCTGGGAGGCAAGGACGAAGCTTTGATAGGAGACGGAGCATTGAGTCCAGCAGGCGGGAATGGCACCGAAGCCTAGAGCGCCAGATCCCGTAGCACAGATTGGCGCAGAAGCCTAGAGCGTCGGGGGTCTCACAAAGGGAATTAAGTATAGGATCCGTGGGAAAGGATCCTCAGTAGCTCGGCCACTTCTGATCTGAAGGGAGTGAAGCGAGCGAAGATCCACAGAGCCAGGTCGTCGGCTCGTGCCTTGCCAAGAAGTTTCTTGGGCCTTGTTATGAACTTTGTCTTGTTCCTTTGCCACGGACCAAGTCCTTGATCCGCATTGTTTTTGCGGTGCCTTTGCTACGTTTGCCATTGGATTTTACTTACGGACTCTTTACCTTTTTGATTGAACTTTTGATACTTTTATGGACAATTTACCTTTTCACCTGTTTCTTATTATTCAATAAATAGTTAGCTGATTACCGTCTCTGTGTGTGTGATTACGGGGCTGGGCCGAGACCCTGCATCGTGACATCTACTGTCTACATGCGGCATAGCCAACATCCCCCTTTCCTACATGACCAGGAGTAAGGTGTGGAGATCAACTCCCTCATTTTTCCTAGTTCCATGGGCACCTCTGCTGATGTCAGCACAGTGTGCCTGTAATGCCTAGAGGCTCACATCTGAACACAGTGGCAGTGAGGTGATGGTTCAGTGGGCATTATGCGGACGTGGCTCAATTGGACCAAGTAGACTCCAACCCTGGATTGCTGCAAGTTTTCTGGGCTATATTGCCATTGTTTTGTGACAGGAGTGAATTGAGAAACTGCAAGTCATTTCTGGTGTGAGTGAATTGACCACCTGCAAGGACATTGCCTAGGGGATGCCCAGATATTTTGATGTTTTACCATCCTTCTGCAAGGCGTGTTTCATGCCCCCGCATGGGAAGCTTGAGCTAACAGAGGGAGCTCATCCATGCTCTCCCTGGATTAGAACCCCCAACCTGTTGGTCTTCAGTCTTGCCGAAACAAGGATTTAACCCATTGTACCATTGGGGGCTCTTTTGTATGGCCATGTTCTAGAAGCATTCTCTCCTTACGTTTTGCCAGCATCTTATGGTAGGCATCCTTAGAGGTTGTGAAGTCTGTTGGAAACTGCGCAAGGGGGTTTATATATCTGTGGAATGTCCAAGATGGGAGAAAGAACTCTTGTCTGCATGAGGTAAGTGTGAATGTAGCAATTGACCACCTTGATTAACAATGAGTGGCCTTTCAGCTTCAAAGCCTGGCTGCTTCTTGGCTGGGGAAACTCCAACTTGTTATCTCCATAGGTTCAGGGGAGCATGTGTAGACTTGTCCTTGGTCTTCAGTATCTGATAAAGAGCCATTAAAGGACCAACATCTGGTTGATATAATTAACAAAAATACAGTAGAGTCTCGCTTATCCAACATAAACGGGCCATTAGAAAGTTGGATAAGCAAAAATGTTGGATAATAAGAGGGGATTAAGGACTAGCCTATTAAATGTCCAATTATGTATGATTTTACACATTAAGCACCAATACATCATGTTTTCCAACAAATCAACAGAAAAAACATTTTAATACACGGTAACATTATGTAGTAATTACTGTATTTACAAATTTAGCATCAAAACATTGAAACAGCTGTGGATCCGGGCAAGAGGCTGACATGAGGATCAAGTAGGAAGGCTATGCGCACCCTCCTCTTGAAAATGAAATTTTAAAAATTGCAGGGGACAAGTGAAAAACAAATTCAGGTAATTATGTTCAGCTCCAAGCAAATTTGGATTCATGTTTAAAAGGAAAAAATCCAACTTTTTTTCTTATGAATTCTAAGTACTGCATGCTACAATTGTTTATACTCTAAGGAGTGAAATATTTTTAGCTTCTGTACTCAGAGCATTGTGGCATACCGAAAACTTTTTGATTAAACTGCAATAAAAGCTTAGCCTGTTACCAATTTTAGGCAGTTACCATGCCAACATGATAGGATGATGTACAGAATAAATAAAGGAAGGGTTATGAAACAGAGTTTGAAATGAAAGTCAGGTATGACCTACCCATTTAAGGGCCCTTATTGTGATGTTCAAAGCTCACAAAGTATTGAATGTCCCCTAAGATGAGGATTGCATAGTTACACCTGTGTAGAATTACATCTCTGTGTAGGTGTGTAGAGCCCTTGTGGTTTGTATGTTGGACTATGACTCTGGAGGGAAGGGTTCAAATCCCCACACGATCACAGAAACCCATTGAGTGATTTTAGATAAACCACAGAGAAAGGCAATGGCAAGATCTCTCTGAACAAATTAAACACTCTTGATTGGTTTGCTTTAGTGGTCCCCATAGGTCAGAAGCTACTTGAAGATACAAAATAATAAAACAAGAGGGTATTTGGGCTTGCAAAATGCATGACCAACTCTACTATAAGGAACCACTTCACACCAAAGTGTGGATGTCTAGAAAGGGCATTTGGCCTGCTTGACCCCTTTTCAGAAAAAAAATTACCCAGAAAAACAGCTCCCTTAAGTGAACAAACAGAAAGATGCAAGGAATAATTTGCAATCTTCTCTGTATCTATATTCCTACCTCCATTCTAAAAATAGTAAAGAAAGATTTTTGTAAACAAGACACCTTGAATCTTGAATCTATAAAATTATTTAATAAAATCAACCATAATAACTTTCACATTATACACAGAAAATTAAGATAACAGAGGATAATATTAAAGTAAAAAAAATACAAACAGCATTAAAAATAATACTAAATGAGAAGTATTAACCTGGTGCACAGCCATCAATTTATTAATGTTCAGCTCTATCTTTGTCAGTAGTATGAATTCAAATGTTTTAATACTTATTGCACTTGCACTATTATTAACTAATTCTCATATAATCAGAATCAATCAAATTAAATTTCAAACATGTAACCTATTTATAGTATCAAATTATGCATGCTGGACTTCCTAACAATGCATGACACATTCGCCTGCTGACAATGCACAACATACTTGCAACATTATTTATTTATTTAAATTTTTTGTACCCTGACCTTCTCACCTCCAAGGAGGGACTCAGACCGGCTTAAAGCAAAATTCAATGCCATACAAATTTAAAACATCTTAAAACAGCATATTAAAATACATAAAAACAAAGATACATAAAAACCACATTGCCATTAAAACCATATTCAACTTGCTTGCTTGTTAAGGTGTGTCGGCTGACTTGACAACTTTAATTTTGTGTGTTAATTTGGAAAATAAAGTAATCTTTATAAATTTAACTCGGTATTCTGTAGATGAAATATGTATGAACATTTTTCCAACTTCTCTTTTCTTTCTGTCTTTCTTTTGCACTTCTTTATTTATTTTCCCACCACCCCTTTATTTTTATTCAATGTCCCCTAAATGTATTCAAGGCTGGTACTACTTCGGGTTGCTTCAGTGCCCACCCTCCTGAGGTGTCAGTATTGCCCACTTTGATAAGCGCTGTACTATATGGTCAGAAAAATGCAATTTGCTACATCACCTCAAACAGAAACATGCATTGGGCCCACCCTGGGAAAATGGAAGAGTGTTTTGGATGTTTTTGAAATGTTAAGCTGTGGACAAGCTAAAGCAGGATCCAGGAATATAGCCCATAAGACCTAAGTCTAGTTCACACATTAGCTCTTAGTAGAATTCCTAAGCACTTGGTGCATCTCCCTGCTTTGGGTAGAAATTATTCCAGATCAAAACCCCAATTATGATTATGTTTTTCTTTAATTTGCATCTTTGTTTTCATTTCAGGAGGATCAAATTTTTCCAACAGCTGCTGACTTTTTAGCTGGCTATATTGTGCCCAATGATACATATATGAAAACTGCAACACATGTTGCCAATACAACATCCGAATGTGAGCAAGATAGAAAAGGTTCTCTCCTTCTAGGCAAGGTGGCAACTGTTTGCTTTTGCCTTTTGCCTACTGGAAAGAGTAAGAATCTGTCTTTCTCTTCTCATCGTACTGAGCTAATTGAGTGCTCAGTACTTTAAACTCAATTTGGAACAACTGAACATTTTAAAAGAAGTTTACAAAGAGAATTAGTCTGGACAGTTTCTGCCAAGTTGGGACATTTTGGACCTCGTTGCATGGGGCATTTTAGCCCTGTTTTTCCACTTTTATCCGTGGCTTAGACGGGGCCTGCCGTGTGTCATCACATGACACATAGCAGGCCCTAACCCCATTCCCCATTTCAGCTGGAGGGGAAGTGCTGAAAGGCGCTACCACCATCACCACAGGGAGGTAAATATGTTTTGGGTAGTTCTGACATAACTACTTGCACTTTCCTCCCCTTTTCCCCGAATGATGGGGAAAGGGTGGCAGGACAATAGGCACTGCCATTTCTCCTGTCTGATGGGAACAGGTACGGGGTACCAATGCCCTTGTCCCATCCCTACCATATGATGGGGGAAGGAGGGAGGGTGTGCGGGGTTTCACGGGCTACTGCACACAAGCTACTGCACATGCCTTCCCTTTTGCTAGTGGCTGCTGACGAAATAACAGCCCAAAAGGTCTGTGTGAAGAGGTTGTTTGAGAGGATGTAGCTGTGCCAGTTGTATATCATCAAAAACACTGTCATCTGTATCCTACGTCTTGTCGATAAAGTGCATCTATTGATATTATTTTTGTCAAGAATGCTGTTGAATAACTATAAATGTCCCTCCATATGTCAGGTTTTGACTATTGCGGATTTGATTTTTCAGTAATTTGATTAAAAATGTTCTCTCTTTAAATTTCTTGGTCCTCCAATGTGACCTTATGGTCAACTTCCTACAGGGCTTAGACATTTCTAGAGAAAACACTTCTCTGGGAATCTCTAGATCTTCCAATGAGATTCTGTGTCCAACTTCCAGAAGGAGCTGGCCATAGAATCATGCTGGAAGACCTAGAATTACTTAGATAAGTGTTCTCTCATTGAAAAAAAATAGTAATTTCTTTATTCACATTTGTATGTTTCACTTTCATAGGGGTCCTGTGCCTCTATCCCCAGTGAATGTGGAGAACCATTGTATCTGAACACTGGCTAGGCTGACTGGGGGCCCTTCCAGACAGGCCCTATATTCAGAATCTGATCCTAGGTTTTCTGCTTTAAACTGGATTATATAAGTCTGCACTGCCAAATAATCTGGGATAAACAGAAAACCTGGGTTCAGATCCTGGGATATAGGGCTTGTCTGGAAGGGCCCTGGGAATTGTGGAAACTGGAATTCAAGAATAACTCAAGGGCATTAGTTCTCCCAGCTGTGGGCTGCATATTTTTAGTTTTTGAAGTGACTCCTCCCCCCTCCTACCCACTTCAGTTTGGCCTCATTTTATGTGTTTAAAAACAATTTGTTTTGCAGGAACTCCAATGATGAATTTTCTCAGGGCATGTCAACAAGCACACTAAAGTGCAAGGCGTAACAATTCAGCCAGCTGAAATGTTGGCAGCCACCAGAAACTTTGAAGACGTGACCCTTCTGGAAAGAGAACAAAGATATCTACAAAAGGAAACACAGAATTAATTGGGTCTTTCATCTGGCATGATTTCTAAAGGTGGAACAATATGTTAACTTGGCAAGGGTGTGTCCTTAAATCTGCATTTATCAGATTCATATGAGAGAAGCATTTGCAAGGCTGAATCAGCAGCAGATGAGAGAAATGGGTTCTTACCCTCCACTTCCCACTGTCTCAAGAATGCTTGGGACTACTACTGGGAAAAAAACCTGAAAATGTTCAGAGGGCATATACATGGAGAAACTACAAACGTTTGTTTCTTTGTTCCCCCTGAAATAGGCACTTTTCTATATATATGCCTTAGTATTTACTAGAGAAATGCAATGTTGGTAACTATGTCTGTTCATTCCCCCCCCCCCCCAAACATATATCACAGATAAAGCAATGAATATTTGGTTTTCTGCCAGATTGTCTTGTATCTCAATATGCAACTGGCCATTATGAAATTACGGTTGCTTTACTGAATGTATCTGTGCAGATGGAACAAGAGATTAAAGGGAATGGATAATGGAAGGAATAATAATGCAATGACACAGAATGGCTATCGAACAGTTTTGGCAAGGTTGTGTTTTTGGTTTTTTTCAAATTGCAGAGGATTGGACACAACTCCCCATTCCCCAGCCAGCACAGATACTACCCATATGCTAGTTGGGGGATTCCTGGAGTTGTAGTCCAAGCAAATAGCTTTCCTAAACTCAGTCATTGGAACTATGGTAGAAGAAGAAAGTTAATGCCTTGTCTACACAGGCTAAATAAAGTGAATTCACTTTGGACCCACTGTAAATAGTCCACATGATGTATAGCCTTACAACAGAAACACTATTCCCAACTATTAATCCAGTGCAATAAAATTGCAAGTTACTCTGAAGCTTTAAGGAAGCACCAGAGTAACCCTAGTGTCTTTGAGGTGTAGGTAGACAGTTCAGTTGGGCTTAATTTTGACTGATCTAGTGCCCACACCTCAAACAAACCTTTAGCTGTCTTGCCCGTAGCAACCACCTCAGAGGATGTTGTGACCTCAACAACCACCTCAGGGCACTCTGTTGTGACCTCAACAGAAGCAACATCACCACCAAGGGTCTTCTAGCAACTTACTTTTGGCTGGAGGAACAACCATGGTGGTGTTAGTAAATATGCAGTCAGGCTGGCCAGCCTGTTGAACTCTAAAAAGGCTTCAGGGTGTCTCTTTGCTGTGTTCTGGACTATTTCAACAGTTGTAGGTACAACCTAAGGGAAAAGGAAAACATAGATGGAGAGAGTGCTAGGCTAGCACCCTCCCTATCCACATTTCGTAAAGATCTAAAGATGTGAATGTTCCATTGTGTGTTTGATTAGACAATTCCTTGGACAGCTGGCCCCAGCTAAGGCCTAAAATCTTGAGCTCACACATTACTACAATATTAGTTACTACAAGTTATAATGATCCTTTCTAAATTGATTTTATCCTTGCTGCTGCTATATGATCTATGCACTTCACTCACTAGTCCTATCCTCTAAATTGTTGTACACCAGTCCGCCCCACCCACAACGATACCTGAATTGTACTATTGGTTGTTGTTTCAGATGCTTGTTCTATATATTGCTATAATGTTGTTTTTATGCTGTTTTATATTGATATTATGTATTTTAAATATGTTATGTTTTAACTTTGTTGACTGGCTTGGCCCCATGTAAGCTGCCCCATGACCTTTGGGGGAGACGAAGGCAGGGTATAAAAATTAAGTTATTATTATTATTATTATTATTGTGAGAACTCAGCATAGAAATGATTGTTTAGTAAAAAAGTAATTTTTTTGAAATGTCATTCTTGATTTACTTTTGTTTGGTAACAGCAACCTGCAACAGCAAGTCACCCTGTACTCTACCTGAAGGGATGTAATTCAATTCTGTCGTCGCAGGGTTTTAGCACCTATTTCCGTTCCACCTGTAGAACTGATCTTACATATGCCTAGTTTATACAGGGATTGTACAAAATGTGCATCATTATTTTGAGTAGGATTTGCTTTCCAATAAAACTTCAGAACTTCCTCTGATCAGGACTGGTCCTTCCTCTGTCTGTGGAAGCAGATTTTTGTGTGTTATGAAATGGTAACAAATGGTTAATGATGTGATGATTGCATGTCTACCGCCAGGGATTGGAGAGTGGTTGTTTATGAGATTTTCTTTTACCTTCTGTGTCAAACTAACCTGAATAGATAGGGGTATTGTTTATCTTGAGTTGGTAGTCTGGGATTGGCATTGGAAACGTGATTTGAGACAGCCCAGCAGCTGATACAGGCTTTTCCCCCCATCGTATTTGGCAGTCTTTACTTCTTTTTTTTGCCAAGGCTGCTGTTGCTCTCCTTTTGTCAGCCAGGTTATGTTGTTTTATGCAAGCAGGAGCAGCTGGTGCGAGAGCAGCCGAGGAAGAGATTCAGAGGAAAGGTATGCATATTGTTGAATCAGTAATATGACACCCAAACACCAAATGACTTTCTTTAGTCATAGCTTGTGGTGAAGCAAGAGGAAGAGGAGGAGGTGAATGTAGGTGGAGGACACTGAATTGAGCAATGTTTTCAGAAAAAGGCCAACACAAAGAGTAGGAAGTATGTCATTGCCACCATTCTGCTCAGAGGCTATTTTACAGAGGCCAGATGAATGTTTGACTGTGGCTTGCCTGGTCTATTGAAAAAATAAACAAGGGTGACATTTCCAGCTTAGGACAAGTGGGAGTGTCAAGTATGTCCTAGGAATTCATGGAACATGTATGATGGTGGTAAGGAATGACTAGTGGGTTTTGTCATGAGTTTCAGGGTCCATATATAAACACATTTTTCCACATTCCCCAACTGTCCTGATTTGCCTGGAATAGTCCCTATTACATTTCTCTCATCCTCATTTTCAGCTGCTTTGAAAATTTCCCAGTTTCTCTCTCCTCTTCCCCCTTTGTCTACAACTTATTTTATTTCCTGCAAACTGAGTTCAAAGTGCAAAGGGTAGGGGAGGAGAAAAAGAGCAGTAGACTGGGAGTGCATCTAAACTGAGTTAAACCCTTGTGCCAGCAGGATTGTTGACCGACAGGTCAGCAGTTCAAATCCGAGGAGAGTGGGTTCAGTTCCAACTCCCCATGTGGGGACATGAGAGAAGCCGCCCACAAGGATGGTAAAACATCAAAACATCCGGGGGTCTCCTGGGCAAGCTTCTTGCAGATGGCCAAAAGCAACTTGCAATTTCTCAAGTCGCTCCTGACACACACACACACACACACACACACACAACCACTTTAACTGCCATGGCACAGTGTTATGGAACCCTTATCTTAGTTTGCATGCTTTTTCCATTTATGACATTTGCCATCTTGACTACATTGTGAAAATGCTGGATCATATGATTTTCACATAAAACATACCTGAGAAGTGGATAAGAATAGAGATTGAAGCAAATAAAGGTCAAGAAGGGAATAGAAAAAACAATAGGCCCAAGGAAAATAGCATTAAAATACGGGGAAAATGGAAAGAGAAATAGATGCCATATTTATCAAAGGAAGCCCCAATAAATAGTTTAAGAAATGAGGAGGACAAGAGCATCATAAAAATTAAAACAGATGGGATATAGTAAAATTAAAGATTTATATAATGAAAATAAGGAATTAATGGAATGGAAACAATTGGAAACATTAGGGGACAGGACAAATTGGTTAACACTAAGAGGAATTTGGGAACAAATTAAAAAGGAAGACGGTAGTAAGGAAGAAATTATAATAGACAAGAGATTAGAAGAGAGATTTGAAGGCAAAAAAGGACTTAATAAAATATATGGAAGAATGATAGAAGATAAGGAATCTATGTATAGAAGAATGGAAAACAAGTGGGAAAAGGAAGGGGGCCTAGGAAAAGAAAAAATAGAAACGATAATTGTTTCAATAAAATAAAAATAGAAAAATACAAGGAACTAGAACTGAAAATAATAACGAAATGGTATAGAACACCAATTCAACTGGCTCATATGATTCAGGGATTAAATCCCAAATGTTGGCATTGTGTGAGTCCGGGAGCATGGTATTCACATCTAAGGTGGGGGTGTGGGGAGATACAAAAATTCTGGAATCAAATTCTAAACCAGGTTGAATTACATACTAAAAAGGAAAAAAAATGGTAATTATGGATATATAGAATAATAATATTTTTTTAAGAAACCAAACATACCTGTCTTCTTACCTGTAATGCTTATCTACCTACTTCATGTAACATACTGGGATCTGAAACAATTCCATTTTGGCATCAATTGCAGATTCCAGAACTCAGCCTTCATCTATTTTGTGCATTTCTTACTGCATTTTTATTCCAAAGTAATGCTGTCATTATGTAAGGACAGCACTATGTATACTATTGCGGCTAATATCCCATTCAGGGAAAGAAAGTGCATTTGATATGGCAGCCAGCTTTTGAGCCAGTTTTTACTGTTAAGATGTTGGCACATTGCTGCTTGTCAAACCATTTCCCTATCCACCTCTTTATTATATGGTAATCCTATTTGATACCCTAGATGATGATTCTGTGTAGTGACACTATGATATGCCAGTCAAAACTGTCACAGGAGGCTTATGTAACAACACAGTTGTGCTTTGCACTGGTCTAGACAGAAATCCATGAAAGAAAGAAAAAAATGTCCAAATAGAGCATTTCCAAGCCAAGACTGAGGGAAATTTTGTTGTCTTTATTTTGGATATGTTTGTCACATTTTGTTCATTATAGCTTTTCCATGCAAATCTTAGTAAGCATTTCAAATGACATATTTACAGTCAGTTTCAAACAGTATTTAGACAGTAGTTTTACTGAGAACATGCAGGAGTTTCCATCACTATCAATTACACTATATGATATTCTCCTTAAAAAATCTTCTGGAAAGAGAAAGGGTGGAAGAAGTATAGTTGGCCTTGTGAGGTTGACTTTTGCAGATTTGATTATACAGGCCAACCAAAAATAATTTTTGGTATCTTGGTTTTTATGCTTGTTGTAGGGGTTATTTGGGGCACGGATTCAGAAAATTCCATCAGATGGACAACAACAGCAACAGCAACAGCAACAACTTTATTTGTAGCCTGTCCTATCTCCTGGAAGGGACTCACATCAGCTCTATTTCTCTAGATATGGGTTACTATGGGTGAGCAGATGGCAACTGGCAGATGACATATGTTGGTATCTCAAAAATTAGAGCTGGTAGGGAGAAAATGGTGCTATTTTTTGAAATCAGCAGATCAAATATAACCGGAAACAGGTATATTGTTTTACCACCTTAATTGCACAAGGGGCTTTTGGCCCCTTGCTACTCTTTAGGAATGGGGCCTGCCGAGCACCATCACAGGACACTGGCTTCATGCCTGAAGTAGTGAGGAAGTGTCACAAGATGCTTCCATGCCAATGATGGAAAGATAAGTGCTGGAGCTACCCACATTTTGGGGCCTTTCCCCCATGCGATCGGGAGAAAGGGCAATGTAGCAATGAGCATTGCTGCCCTTTCCCTTGTCTGATGGTGACAGGAACAGGGTGCCTTGTCTCAATGTCTCCATGTGATAGGGGAAGGGAGGAAGGAGAGTGCATGGGGCACCCTGCGCGCCTTCCATTTTGCCGAAATGGAACAAAATGGGAAGGCTAATGTGATGAAGTCCTTAGCCACCAAAATGTGTGTTGGCCAGTATATTCATAAAATTAATTAAAATGTTCTGTCTGGGAATATCTATATTCTCCAGTACAATTCTATGGTCAACTTCCACTGAGACTTGACCTTAGAGCTGGCAAGGGTAAACTTAGGCCCTCCAGGTGTTGTGGGACTTCAACTCCCACAATTCCTAACAGCCCATGCCTGATATAGCGTCACACTGGATGATCTAGAGATGAAAACGGACCATAGAGTCATGCTGAAGGAGCTAGATGTTGTTTATTTCGAGCAACATTTCTAATCAAGGACTTTTCCAATACCTCCAAGTATAATTTGCTGGAATACCTTTGAGTATTGATATAAAAGTCAGGTATAATATGTTTGATGACACTAAACAATACTGTTAAAAGGATTCGTGATTTTTTAAGATAGTTGTGACATCACTCTTGGGTCAAACCTCTAAGTGGAGCAGCCAAACAGTCGCTTTTATTCGTCCTTTTACCTATCCTTTTGAGCACCACTTCTTTTAAATATTGGAAAATGGCATTGTTAGTTATTTCTAAATGTTTGCAATTTTTTTAAAAAAATTGAAACTTTTAGTTTTGCAGTTTGTAACAAGAATTAAAGCAAGAATGAAATCAAATGCAGAGTGATGAAAATAATGTGTATATACTGTATGCACGGCAAAAATGACTACATCAATGCTATTCAGAAACGAAACATTTTTCCCTACCAAACTATGAGTATGTGTCATAATCTCATTATAATTAAACAGAGTGTGTCTTGATGGGTCAGATGCTGAAGAAGTCAGGTTTACCTTAAATTTTCCATTGAACTTCAGTGGATTTATGTGTTCCATTGTTAGATTATTAATCCACCCTTCCCTCAGCAATGATCAGTGGTTTGCTGATTAATCCAACTATCAGTGGATGATACTCAGTAGTCACAAGTTCAGCATGTGTTTAGAGTTTTTAGCTTATTGATTTCAGAGAGCTTAAGTCTCCTTAACTCTGCTGGATTTTAGCCAATATGTTTGGAAGGTCATATAATAAATAGCAACATAAGCCCTATGCAGAGGGTTATGTTGGCGTGAAGCTTTGCATTAATTGGATTCTCTCTAGCAACTCATATTGGGGTACAGAGGGGTAACTCAAATGCACATATTCCATACCTATTTTGCAGAAGAGACACAGAATTGTCAACAGCATTTTAGAGTCTCCCCCTAAATACAAAGTGATTTTTTTTTTAAAAGCTACAAATATCAGGGGTGGTCCATCTGAACGTTAGGAATTTGGAATTTCTGTGCTGGAACACTTAAAGATCCTCTTCCATTTTTACCACGATAGTGTTCTGGTTCTAGGATGGGAGTAGATATAATACACAGTTTGTCCTTTGTGGAGTCACAGCTAGCAAATGAGTGTCTAACTCTATAGTGGAAGTCATTGAGAATTTAGCATGCAAGTGTCACCTTGGCCTCTGAAAAGTCTGCTTACAGACAGGCAGTTTTCCATTCATGCTAAACCATTAGCAGGCTCTTCAATATTCTATCAAAGATGTCATAATTGCTTTCATTGAACAGTGCATTCCTCCTGTTTCCTTCTTATAGACAGAGCTGAATAAAATTTGGCAACCACTGCAAAATGCTGGAGTGAAATCCCAATGATGAAGGTGGTCTCCCCTGTTGTAGGGGGGAAGTTTTGATCTCTCACTGAATAGCTAATCTATATTTCATAACTCAGAAAGTCAGCATTTCCTTTACGTAATTGCACCAGGAGGAAGTACATAAGGCCTTTGTGCAACCTGAAAAGTCTATTGCCTTGGGCCATTTTTAATGTGCAATAAATTATTCAGCAACCAGGCACTCTCCTTTCTATTTACAGTAAGTTGGCACTTGGCGCACAAGCGAAATACATAACTAACATGAAGCAGCACTCCCTCAAACTGCCACGGCTGAAGTGATTGCAGGACTCATTAGTCTTGGATTATACTCAGTGGAGCAGGCCCGCAAGTTGTATAAATCAGAAGAACCCCATTGACCTTGATGCAGCTGTGTTGATTTACACCTTCTGTGAATCAGAGAGGTCACTTTAAAGGGCCCAGTGCCACAGTAACTTTAGATGTAGGCAATTAAGCACATCCTTACATTTCTTGTGTCTTAGAGAATTTAGTGCTCAGGAGAGGCCTGGTGTTTGCTTTTCCTCCCAAGTCGCAATCAAGTCCAATATCTTTTATGTAGAATATTCTATCTGAATGGACTACACCAAGCATTCTACTATCAGGAGTCAGCCTAGAATTAGAAAGTGAACCCTTTCTCTTCCTTCACCTGGCCTATATCTACAATGAAGGCATCTGTGTAGTCCCCTACTCCATGTTCAATTTGGGGAGATAAATGAAGAGAATACAATTAACCCTCCACATCCACAGATTCTGCATTCAGGGTAGCAATATTCAATGTCTTGAAAATATTCCACCTCCCAACAAATTTCCAAAAGCGAACTTTGATTTTGCCATTTTTATTTAGTGGACATTTTGCTATGCCATTACATATAATGGGACTTGAGTTTCCACAGGTTTTGCTATCCATTGAGTATTCTGGAATTGAACACTAGTGGATACCAAGGATCCGCTGTAGTTCATCCAACACAGTGGTTGGGCAAAAATAAATTTTGTTCATGGTTTTGATTTTTTGTAAAGTCTATAATTGAATCAGCCCTGGAGAGGAAGGGGAGAAGAGGGAGAAGGGGAGAAGAAATTGTCACCTTATGAATCAATGCTGCTTTTTAAAGACTTGGATTCCTATCATATAGACCACAAGGCAAAGCTCCCATGACAGAATCAGATTGTTCCCACTTGTTCTCCCAATGACTTTTCCTCTCTCAAAATGAATCTGTACCAAAAGAAACTGTTATGTTATCTTGCTGTAATTGTGACCCATGCCAAAGGACAAGCAACTAAACTTTTCAAAGTCATAAAGTAGGCTTGCCACCTCCTCCTCAAAGGGATTCCTCTTATATGCTATAACAGGTAATAGCTACCTGTTATTTGGCCTTTACAAATGGGCGTTTTCATTCCGAATATGAAAAACAAAATTTTTTGACCCACTGGCCACTATGAGTAGGAATGAGGCTCCCATTCCCCTCAGTTTTAGGGTTAAAGGGGTGAAAATAGTCACACATGGAGGGCACATCTACCGCTTTTAGCCCACCAAGTTTTATAACGTTTGGATCATCCTCCGATCTTTAGGGATTTAAAAACATTCCCTCTTTTCCCCTGCTGGCCCCATACTCTAACTTCTCCAGGAGCAGCAGCAGGGCACATTCCTTCCTGCCAAATGCCAAAGATGCTCCACTCACCACACACACAGCCAGTGCCCAGCCTCACTATTTCACTTCTTCTTTAACTGGTGGCATTTCTGACAATTGCATGGTTTGTCCTTATATCTTTCATTACCACCTGGATTAAAAACATTAGAGTTACTTAAGATACCACTTCTCCTATAATGCTTTCCCCTCGATCTGCCAAGGATACCTGGGCTTAAAGACAGGGCTCAAGATGCCACTATTTCTGTGCTATTCCCCCCCCCCCCCCCAATCTGCAGAAGAGAACTGAGTTTAAAAACAGGGCTCAAGATATCACTATTTTTATTATGCTTTCCCTTCTGTCTGCAGAAGAGAACTGGGTTTAAAGACAGGGCTTGAGATACTGCTCCTCTTGTGATGCTTTCCCCTCAGTCTGCAGAGGAGAGGAGTGGCGGCGGGCGAGGTGAGGCAGGTAGCAGGCGAGGCGGACAGCGTTGTCCTCCTCCGATTGGCCCAACAGGCAGGACTCAGAGGGAAATAGCAATTCTCTGTGGGCCACGTGAGGAGCACTATGGGGCCCAAAAAGCAGGCAAGGAAATGGTACCCGCTCCCACTTGCTTTAATGTTGAGCTTATTTTCATTCCAGGAGAGGGGCATCTTCGTTCCATGCTCCCACCTAAAACAAAAGGAATGAAAGAACGGATGACATGGAAGAAACAGGTATCACACACGCCTCTAGTTGTTAATGCAAATAGTTGCACTGTTGGCAGGAGGGTGGTTTGGCTAGTAACTTCTCATCTGTTCCAGACTAATTTGAAATGGAGGATCAGAGCTGTTACACTATTAAGAAAATGGTTTGCATTACAGAGCACTGAATACATATTCACATAAGTGCCAAAACATTATAACCACTGGGGTAACCAAGAGTTTTGCTGGCATAATGTCCCATGTTACTCCATGCAAAAAAAATATTGTTTTTAAATTGCATTTTATTACCAAAATGTTTTTAAAGGGAGGCATATTTTGCACTAAATTATTATTTTCCCACACTTAACTTTTTTCACAGAACTTTCCTAAATTTTGAACTTTGAATAAAATAAAAAATTAAAATCATTGAAAAATATGAAAATATATGGAAAAAAATACTGTGTCAAGATACATTTATACTTTCTTTCATTGAGAAAGAGAAAGAAATATTATTTATGGCCTTTCAGCCTCTTAGAAACTGCACATGGCCCTCTTCCACAAATCACCATAGTGGCATGACATGAATTTTATAACAATGTATGTATTCATTCAACTAATTATATTGTTATCATCTACCCTTTATTTAAAAAATGAGGATAGTGAGCAAAATATGCAATAAAAAATGGTCACCCAGCCAAAGCGCAGTTAAAATAATACTTCAAAATTATTTAATACAAGGATAAAAATACAGATTTTATCAAGGTAATTCCCTGCCTTTCTTTGGAGTGCAAGACAGGATGAGACTGCTGGTCAGAGAGCCCCCTTTTTGGCAAAGATGAGTGCATTTTGCATGGAAGAAATCCTGAACTGCAAAGGATCTTGACAGAAATTCTGCTTATCAGTTTTCCAACACTTGGCAAGGCATTTTTCAACAATTTCTTTAAACATTTTAAAATACAATATTCCCAATCTACACTGCCACTGCAGTTAATGCAGTTAAATTGCATTATATGAGTCTACAATGACCATATAATGCAGTTTCAATGGGGCCTGAGATATGTGAATATACTTCACATCTCCGGAAGCTCTGCTTATTCTTTCAAAGACAGCAGGGAAACAAATTGCCATATTGTTTTTCAGGAATATTGTCTATGGTCTATGGCAGGGGTGCTCACACTCTTTCAGCTTGCAAGCTACTTATAAAAAAACTAAGTCAAAATGATCTACATATCCACTACAAAAATGTGAAACATATAACACAATATCTGCTTTGAACTAGGTTTTCTGAGTCCACACTGCCATATAATCTGATTCAAAGCAGATAACATGGGAATTTATTCAACTGTCAAAGTCCAAGATGGCGGCGGCTGTAGAGGTCCCTTCGGGTGAGCTCCAGCATTGTCTGCCAAATTCTCTGGATTCTGCCCTAGACGCCACTTGTTGGACCCGTGGGCCCCCTCAGGGGGGGTCCATGTTGGACCAGTCATCGCAGGAGATGATTTTTAGTGACCCACAGGCCCCCAATAGCCTGATTTGGCTGGGGAATGCAGCAACCTTGCGCCGGAGGTCCCTGAAGTTGCATAGACCAGCGGGCGGGCCATCCCCCCCGAAGTCTGCATCAGGTGAAGTTCATGCCGAGCGACGGGAGCAAGAGACCCGATGGTACGTCCGGCCGATAACACCGGCCTCTGCACGCTTCCTAAGAGCCTTTGGAAAGAGGGGTAGACCAAAATCCCCCCTCGGAGAAGCGGTGCCGGCAGTAGGCCCGGGCCACCAACCTGTGAACCCGAGAAGCAGTTCCCCGGCGCCGCGGGGCCTACTCCCTGACCAGCCCGTCCACCCCGGCCCCAACCAGCTGATGGAGCTGATTGCGGAGTACAATAAGTTAGCGGCTCATATCGGAGACTTCAGGAGGAGATTTGGCACTCTATTAGAGGGAATGGGCTTGTCATGCCCCCATGTCCCCCATGTCCCACTCCCGGGCTGCAACCTCAACAACCAGACCAGCCCCCAACAAGGACCCCAGCAAGAACCCCCTCCGGACCTAGATTTCGCCTGGGATAATTCGTGGGACTTCCCCACCGAAGGCCGGGACATCCCTATTGGAAAGCTCGCAAGGCCGGCTGAGTCAGCTGGAGGGTCACCACCGACGACAGACCTGACACAGTGCCCTGACCAACCGACTCCCCGTCCAGATCCCTGCTGCCCACCCCCTGCTGAGGAGATGGCCGGAGATCCGCAGATGAGCCTGGAGGACCCATTACCTTTGGTCGACCCCTCGGTGGCTGACCTGGACATTTCGGCTGTCCTGGCCCTTCCCCGGAATCCTCGCTCTCACCGACGCCACGCCGCGAAAAGCTGGGGGAGCCAACTGGAGCTGGAGCGACCCAACATGGCGGCCGGCCTTGGGGACGCCCTCCTGCTCCATGTGCCCACACCTGTAGACGAAACAGGACCCGGAGGTGCTTGCCTACTGGAAGTCCCGCCCTTGGTGGACCTCGTCCCCGAGGAGGATCATGGGATTGGCCCCGGAAGAGGAGATATGGCACCCGGAAGTCGCCTGTCACCGGTAGTCCCGCCTCTGGAAGACCTGATTTCCACCGTGGACCCCCCTCCCGGGACTATCTAAACCCGCGGAAGAGGAGACGACGTCGCAGGAGGAGGAAGAACCGGCTCGAGAACGGTCCCGAACCAACAGCCGAGATGACCCCCTCCCCTGGAGGTCGAGTCCTCGGAACTGGGCCTCCTGCTCCTCCGTTGATGCAGGGGCAACCCTCATCGGAGGCGGCAAGGCCACGGAAGCCCTCTCGACCCAGGACCTTGCGGACCTCTCCGCAGGACAAGACCCCGGCACCCTCTGGAACCGGGAGGGAGAGGTCCGTGCGGACAGGCCGAATGGCACCCAGGAGGTTCCCTACCACGACCTTCTGGAATACCAAATTTGGACACAGGGCACCCCTACCAGCAAATCCTCTAACCAGGGGATCTGACACCCTAGAGACGGGGAGGTCAGACCCACAGGCTTGTGGTGACCGCCCCCCAACGGGTCTGGGAACCCTCAGGACATCGCTGGACTTGTGGGGCCCTCCCAGGCTCCCCTCGTTTGATGGTCGAGTCACCGTAGGCTAGATCCGGATAGCTCATGGCCTTGCGGTCATGAGCTTTGGCCCCTTCCCCTCCTTAGATGTAGTACCCCCCTTTTGGGTTGTATTGTCTTGTTTGTTTACTCTGTATTTTTGTGTTCAAACTGTAAACCGCTCCGAGCCTTCGGGGAGTGGCGGTATAGGAAGTTTGAAGTAATAAATAAATAATAAAATAAACTGTGTGGAAAAGACCTCAGATAACCCAGGGCCGGCAGCACTTGGGCGGCTTCGGGAGCCTGTGGGGCAGGACTGAGCCTTCCTCCCGCCCTGCCTGCGATCTACCAGGATGCCCTACGCGATCTACCAGTAGATCGCGATCTACCTAATGACCACCCCTGGTCTATGGTCTTAACTTCTTGCACTGATCAAAGACTTATGGCGAATAATGGTTAATTCCTACCTAAGTGGCTCTTATGGACCCAAACATGTCAGATCCCTTAGAACATGGGAATGATTCAGCATCATGTATGGAATATCAACTGTAAATGGCACATATTTGTGTGTGTGTGTGTGGGGGGGGGGGGTTAAATAACAATTTCATAGGAGACACAGCTGGTGTTATGTTATATTTACTATACAGGTCTGGATTAAAAACTGGATTGTAAAGGCTGTCTAATTCTTTACTCCTCTGCCAAGTACATTCAGCTATGAACAGTGTTGAAACAGGCATTTGTACACTTGTGATTTCCTCCAGAGCAATAAATCCTCTTTTATGCTCTCCAGATGTATAGTCACTGCAATCCCTCTGCTGTGCTTTCTAGCCAGTGTTCCAGAAACCTCACAGAAAGAAAATCTAAAGTCCATCATTGGTACTTTGCCAATATTTCTGGCTTTTTTAAATAAAAAAACCCTTCAAAAAGCAAAACTTAGAATTGCTTTCCCACTAAATTCTCTCCACTAGGCAGTTTTGCGAAGAAAAAAACATTAACCATAATTCATTTACTTTTACATCCTTTTCAGTTCACATGTTTAACATTAGCCATAAATGCAGCTGGCCAAGATGACCTATAATTTCGTAATATACACTTTATTACATACTTAACGCTTTAATAAGTTTCCAGATTGCTGGTTGTCAAAGTGTGAGGTGGTTCTCTGTAAAGAGGCAAAAACATTCCTATGTCTGTTTTCATAGGTGTCATTCGGTGGGTTAGAAATAGGGATACCATGACTGGCATACCCAGTACTACTGGAAAGTACTCTGAGCAGTTAGTGCATAACTAATTCACTTAATGTAAAAGCAGTCCCCAATAAACAATAAAGGTTCTGTAGGTTTATTCTTAAGCTGAATTTTTATGTAAGTTGGAACAGGTAAATTTTTAAATGTAACTCCAACCATGTACACACACACCCAAAAGCTTTGTATAGCATAGTGAATGGTTAACACCCTTGTGGTGTTTGTTTTGCTGTCTGTGCCCCTGTTCAGAAGATTTCACTTCACTTTCTGTCCCTGTGATCATAGGTTTTTTGAAAGAAAAAAAAAGACTTTTGTGGAAACAAGGATTGGTGAGAAAGCTTCAGTGGAGACAACTTTTCACCATGATAACTCTTTCTGGAGTGAATTTCCCTTCCTAGGTATAGATTTATTTCACTTCCAGTTGTCTCACCACCATTCTTAACTATGGGTCCTTTGTAAATTGGATGTTTGTAACTTGGGGACTGCCTGTAGCCGCCAAAATCAGGAACTATTAAGCCAGTCTTTTTGTTTCATTGAAGGGGATTCAGCCTTCAGACATCATTGCTCATCACCGAAGCTGTGCCTATGCTGCCTGGTAAATCCAGGGCCAGTCCAAAGCTGAAATGCTCCCAACTGGTCCCGGAGGTGGCTACAAACACCCTCCCAACCCTACTGTGGTGGTGGATTGGAGTCTTTGTTAGCTTCACTGGACCATCACCTCACCTTCCATATAGCAGTTGCTGCTCTCAGCTGTCCACAGAACTTCATGTGAGCGCAGGGCCATTGTGGGCACATTGTACTGACATCAGCAAAGACACCTCTGCCACCAAGAGTGACAATAGTGGTGACATGGGCATGATCCACCCCGTTTTCTCTGCACTGATGAAAAAGTGATGGCAGCAGTGCCCTATGTAGAAAGCAGAGCAGTGTGAATTGGACCTGGTCCTGTTGTTCATACTAACCCAAAGTCCTCTTCTCTGTCTCACCCTTTTTGGAACACATGACTTCATTTTGAATTGTGGTCAAATCTACAAAGACCAATAACCTAGAGCCAATTCATACACTGGATTGGTCCAGGATATGAATCACAAAGAGGGAGAGACCACCCTAACTTTCCCTTTCCTCCCTCTGTGTTGTGGCAGGAACACTTTGGTCCAGTTGTGCCCACTCAAAAACTCTAGATAATGTGATTTATGATTTCTTTCCCTAAGATCTGTTTTGGGCCTATAGATGTAAATTTTAAAAATTATAGTCAATCCTAATTTAAAGGTGGAGGCTTCCCTGCTAGATAATTTTAGGTCTGCTACTGGTCAATTTTAGATCCAAAACATTCATGGAAATTCATGGACACATAAAACCAGTCCTGGGGGGTCACATATGGTTTTCAGATGACACTTTATGGACCAACAGCTCTCACTTTTCATGGCTTCCATTGGAACTAGGTGTAAATTCTATCACACTGGATTGCTTCAGCTGACTCTTTCTCCCTCTTTTTCTTTCTCTTTCCTTCTCAGTATAGTATGGTTAAAAATGTGCACAGAACACTCATCAGTAAATAGGGGAAATAGCGTTTGGATGTATTTTGTTAGCTTTTTTTCAAAGACAAAAAAAGGACTTCAACTTAAAGTGTTTCAGAGAAGAAGCAATTTGCAATACTGTTGAGAAATCTTGACATTTTCAACATTTATCAAAACAGCAAGGTGCCTGACGTGTCCCTTCCCTCAGAGCAATTCCTCAGTGCAGACTTCTTTATTTTATTTTAAAAAGTGAACGGAGCACTGATTGACAACCAGCTCTCAGAATGAGCATATCCTTTTGAGATTTCAGTATAGCTGTCTTTCACTTACTTTCATACCAATGTTAAATGTGTTGTTCACCTATATGAAGGCTGATTTCTGGAAAAGACCACCTTCAGAGGAGAGAATGTCAATTTGAATGAACTACATATTTCAAAGAGAGCAAAATGAGGGCGACTACCTATTTCTGCAAAGCAGTAAGAAATAAAGGAAGAGCTATGTGGCAATGAACCTGGAGAGTGTTGGTGGAATACTGAAAAATGAAACAAATAAACAATGCATTGAAGAAACACACCGTGGAAACTTAATGCTGTCATTATCTTTGATATCCTCTAAAGCAAGGGGGGAACCTTTTTTCATGCCAAGGACCATTTAGATAATTATAACATCATTTGCAGGCCAAACCAAATTAGGAGGAGGATAAGGTCCCGGGTGGGTAGTGGGGCGAGGGCCCTTGGCTGTTGAAGAGGGCAAAGAGCCCAGGGGAAGGAAGCTGCACTGGCCAATGATTGTGGCCTTTGAAAACTTGGCAACTTCTTGGGCAGCATTGCAACCTGGTCAGTAGGACGGAAGGGGAGTGTAACCACCAGGTAGGGAGGGAGGGGATAGGAAGGGAGTAAATCTTTGGCCCAATCAGAGATCCTCCTTCCATCCACATCCCCAGAGGAGCTGAGCAGAAGGCGAGAGGAGGAGGGAAGCAGGCAGGTACTGATCTCTGGGACTGATCATGGCTTGCACCCCCAGAGAAGAAGAGAGTGAGCAAGGGCCAGATTAAATGATTTAGTGAGTTTTATATGGCCCATGGGCCAGACATTCTCCACCCCTGCTCTATAAGGGAGACAGTTACTTGTATTAAGTTTACAGTAGAGTCTCACTTATCCAACCTCCACTCATCCAAAGTTCTTTGTTATCCAATACAGTCCAGAGTGAGAGAAAGAAAGAACCCTTGTCTGTTTTGGTGCTAAATTTTGTAAATACAGTAATTACTAGGCATGCTAAAATTGAAACGGAAATCTAATTGATTCGTTAGAAATCCGTAATGCTTCACACACACACACACACGCGCTTCTCCTCTCTCTCCGGCGCTCTCTCAGATGCTTCTCTTCCCGTTGCTCTGCCTTGCCCCATCGCAGGGACCAGCTTCAGCCCTCCAGGTACATGTTTTGGACTTCAACTCCCACCATTCCTCACAGCCTCAGGCCTCTTCCTTTCCTCTCAGCCTGGGCAAACTTGGGCCCTCGCTCCCTCAGGATCGGGGTGAGAGAGAGGCAGCGAGGAGCGAGGGGGGGCTCCTCCTCCTTTTCTTTGCTGCTTCCAAGAATAGAAAACCCCCCTCCCTCCCTCCCTTCCTCCTTCCCTCCCTCCTTCCTATTTGGAGAGTCCCATCTAGAATTCAGTGTGGTTTATTCAAGTTTTGGCCTACAACTCCCAGAAATCCCAGCCAATTTACCAGCTGTTAGGATTTCTGGGAGTTGTAAACAAAACCATCTGGAAAGCGCATGCTCTGGCATACGAATTTCTAACGAATTTCGTTAGTACTTAAGTTACATTTCCGAAAATTTTGGGAATTTTTTGTAAGTCTTTGATATACTAATAAACCCCCCATTTGATATTAGACTCGCCATTTTTTGATTTGTTATCATGCCTAGTAATTACTATATAACTTTACTGTGTTTTGAACTGCTTTTTCTGTCGATTTGTTGTAGAACATGATGTTTTGGTGGTTAATTTGTAAAACCATAATGTAATCATAACGCAATTTGATGTTTAATAGGCTTTTCCTTAATCACTCCTTATTATCCAACATTTTTGCTTGTCCAACGTTATGCTGGCCCGTTTATGTTGGATAAACGAGACTCTACTGTAGTTGCAGATGTCTCAATTTCCCACAAAACAGAGCATTTTAAAATGTCAGTCTCTTTGGTTCTGATATTTTAGTGCATATTTATAATTAATTGTCTATTTAATGTTAATTTGCTTCGCATTGTGACTGTTCGTTGTTGGCATCTAATGGCTGCCAGTTGTAAGCCGCCCTGAGTCCCCCTCATGAGGTTGAGAAGGATCAGATATACATTTTTGAAATAAATAAATAAAATAAAATAAATCCTTGCACTGCACATTGGGTTTCCTACAGTTGCAAACAAAGGTCTTCAGAGTAACAAAAGATCTGGTAGTGTTTTGTGCTGAAGAGTGTGTGTGTAGCTGTCTAAATCTTTCTGCATCTAAATGCTCAACTGTAACCTGGACCCTTACTTCCAGGAAGACTAACACTAATTCATTACTATCATAATCCTGCCATTGGGCATTTCACTGTCTAAAAGCTGCTATGAAATCAAAGCTACTGGTTATAGAGTACTAAAGTGATGTATAATGGCAGCATCTCAATTAAAACTGAAATATATGCATAATTTTGTAATCAGGACAACAATGAGCAGTTTACAACTAATGAAACAGCATCAGATATTGCCTAAGAACGACTGTTTATTGCTTCCAAATGTTCTTATATCTGCTCTTTATATCTGCTTTTATACCAGCATGTTAAATGTTTCTATTGAAAATGTAGTAGAATAAAATAGTAGTTGACAGCTGTTCATTTCCGTGATCCTGTAAGAGACTCTAAAGTGTCAAAAGTTAAAAGTAGAAACATCTGAATAATGCACAAAAATGGTTATATAAACTTGGGAATGTGCTTCTTTTGAATTCTTTCATAGGGGTAAAACAAATGTTAGTTGATCATCAGTTTTCACTATGATTTCCAAAGCCTTTTAAACAAATGTTACTTTGAATATTAAATTGATTTAGCAGGTTGTAAAATGTAGGGGTGTTCCCCTATAATAGCTCCCAATCTTGAGAAATTGCACTGATATCCTACTCTTGTCATGAGAGTTGACTGGTGGGGGGGGGGGGTTACCTTAATGCTGTTCAGATTACCACCTGTAAATTGTCTTAATGCATAAATCAAGGGCAGGTTGGTGGGCTGAAATTATGGATTCTGATATGACTTGTGGATAAGTCAAAGGTCATCCCTGGTCACCTCTTTTGCCATTGTCCTACCCAGGCATTCAAAAAGGCCAGAAGCAGCACTGTGGTCAGTGTTCTTTTCTGGTTCTCCTGGGATTGACGAAGTACTTGCCTTTTGCCACTTTGCTCAGGAAAGAGGGTGGTTGCATTTTTTGTTAGAGTTAAGGTACAGTATTTATATTGACCCATAGATAAATCGACATAGATTTTATGAGGTCAATTTTGACTAAAATTTCTAGATTTATACATGAATGTATTCCGCACTCTTCCACTCTCACCCACTATAAGAGGTTCCAACCGCAAGTGTTGCAAGTCTATAGCAGAATTTCTTTGTCTAATCACTGAGGCCAAAAGCAAATATTTTCCAAAAGCAGGCAAAATCTGGGGACAGAACAAAATTGTGTCTTCCTTATCTCAATCATCCTATTACTACTAGGAGGGGCCTGATAGAATTGTCTTACACCCCTGCTGATGTCTGTGATTTTTAAGTCTGAGGCTGGATCTACACTGCCCTATATCCCTGAATCTGATTCCAGATTATCTGCTTTAAATTTGATTATATGAGCCTCCACTGCCATATAATCTGGGATAAAAAGATAATCTGGAATCAGATCCTAGGATATAGGGCAGTGCAGAAGGTACATGAATCTCTGTGATGAAAGAGGCAATATGATGTAGTGTCTAGAACAGTGGTTCCCAACTTTTGGGCCTCCAAGTGTTTTGGATTTCAGCTCCCACAGTTCCTAACAGCTAGTAAACTGGCTGGGATTTCTGGGAGTTGAAGTCCAAAACACCTGGAGGCCAAAAGGTTGAGAACTACTGTACAAGTGTAAAATGTACAGGTCCATGAAACTCACTAAGATTAATATAAGCCTGTCACTCACTCACTTGTAGTCCAGCCTATCTCATAGATATATTCTGAAGATGAAGCAGAGCATGGGGAGAGCCACCTTGGCCTGTCTACTAGGCATGAGAAAAATGAAACGGAAATTAAAAGGATTTGTAAGAGATTCGTATGTAATGGGACTTTTGAGGTTTTACGTATCGCTGCCGCGATCCCGGAAGTAGACTTCCTTTTACGGTTCTTGAGGCCAACAATTTGCGTTAGGATCGTAAGAAATTCTTAAGTATTAATTAATTAATTATTGTACTACTCACTTCTCCCTGTCTTCTCCTCTCATTTCCTTCCCGCCTTCATTCAGCTTCTTCTTTTTCCCGCATTTCTATGAGGAACTGGAAGTGACGCTGCTGCTAGGTAGGCTAGGCAATGCATTCTGGAAAGTGTAGTCCTCCAGGCTTCCCCCTCCTTCTCTTCCCCCGTTGCTCTGCTGCCATGCCCCATCGCAGGGGCCTGCTTCACACAAACACACACGCGCGCGCTTCTCCTCCTCTCTCTCCCTGCGCTCTCTCAGATGCTTCTCTTCCCCGTTGCTCTGCTGCCATGCCCCATCGCAGGGGCCAGCTTCAGCCCTCCAGGTACGTGTTTTGGACTTCAACTCCCACCATTCCTCACAGCCTCAGGCCTCTTCCTTTTCCTCTCAGCCTGGGCAAACTTGGGCCCCTCCTCCCTCAGGATCGGGGTGAGAGAGGCAGTGAGGAGCGAGGGGGGGGCTCCTCCTCTTTTTCTTTTGCTGCTTCCAAGAATAGAAAACCCCTCCCTCCCTCCCTTCCTCCTCCTTCCCTCCGTCCTTCCTATTTGGAGAGTCCCATCTAGAATTCAGTGTGGTTTATTCAAGTTTTGGCCTACAACTCCCAGAAATCCCAGCCAATTTACCAGCTGTTAGGATTTCTGGGACTTGTAGGCCAAAACCATCTGAATGTGCATGCTCTGGCATACGAATTACTAAAGAATTTCATTATTACTTAAGTTACATTTCTTAAATTTTTGGGAAATTTTTTGTAAGTCTTTGATATACTAATAAAAAAAAAAATCCCCATTGGTATTAGTTTGAATAGCTGGACCATACCTATTCTGAAGAGCTCCACTGTCCACATGGACCAGCACTGCCATTTCCTTCATTTGTTTTTCCTTGTACTCAGCTAGCTGCACAGGGAAAAGGGGGTGGATGGCCCCTGTGCTGCTCTATTGTTGCCACAGTAGCTAGCTCCAGAGCTACCATCACTTGGAAAAAGGAAGAGGATGTAAGCAAGGGCATCTGGCAACAGACAGGAGCCCTCCAGAGCTCAATGGTGGTATGGCAATGATGACATCAAAATAAAGTGACAGTCCACAGGACTGAACTACTTCCAGCTCCACTGGATGGTCTGAACTCTGTTTCGATACTGCTAGGGGATGGAGACAAGCAGTGCCATTCCAAAGTGCTGCTACTCAGATGAAGTGGCTTCATCCAACACTTTCGACAATCATATTTCCCAGCCCTGTTCATTTGATTTCGGCACGTTCCATGGGCTCTTTTTAGGAATTATTGCACTTTTTGAGCCTGAACTCAGCTCAATAATAAGCTCAGCAGTATGGTTTTTATGATGTTTGTAGGACTGTGTTTATTTTATTTTTATTGATTGATTTTAATTGTGTTTCTGTTTCTATCTGTATTTTTGGGTCTGTCTCTCTGTAAGCCGCCCCGAGTCCCCTAGGGGAGATGGTTGGTGGGGTATAAAAATAAAGTTTTATATTATTATTATATTATTATATTATTATTATTGTGTAGATGATCCCTTTGTGTTATGAAGGTAAAACAAGAGGGATGTATGAAGAATACACTTCCTTGAATTCAGTGGAAAAGGAGCAGGATGTAAATGTTACTTTTTAAAAAAAAAACCAACAACATAATACCTGAGAATTCTGCACTTCTTCCAGGCTAAAGAACATTTTTGTCACTTACAACAGAAACTGCTCCAGAGATAGCATTAATTTATCTATCCATAAATGCTATCCCACCTGTTCACTGGCCTCTGTTCACCCCAATGATTTGTTTGGAACTTGTGAATTTCTATAAAGCTGTCTGGTTTCAATTCTGCCTGAAAGACTCCTCCACACTTCAGTAGCAGCTTACACTCTTATAGTACTGAAGTATTCACATACAAAATGATCTCTGCACAGCATTAAACACTTCTAAATCAACTGATGGCAGATAATAGAAGAGGTAGTTGGCACCGCAGGTTAAGCTAGGACACCACCATTAGAAGGAAAAACAATCATCCAACAATTTAAGCTATTCCTCTCACACAATTGCAAGTGTGTGTCTGCCTGCCAGCTCACCCTGTTAATTAGGGCTTCCAGAGACAATATACTGAATCACCCATTTTCACATGCTCGAATATGCTTATTAATCCATCTGCCCATAGAATCTTACCTTTATTATGGAAATAAATAGTTGTATGGTGGAGAAACTGTGACCATTGGCTGTTTCACTGCCAGTTATGCACATTCCCGATGGAGCTAATCAAAATAAACATCCACTTTTTTATGTGGGTGTCATTTTTTAAAAAAACAAAGCAAAGCCCTGCTTTATTATAATGTCATTAAAGGGAGCTGAAATAAAAAATGTCCATGGCAGTGACTGATGAGGCAGTCTAAAAATATGTTTACCTGTCTAAGCTTAAGAAGGACCAGTCTCTTCCCCTACCTTCAACAGCACACATCTTCCAAGTCTTAGACCTCCAAACAGAAGTATATATTTGTTAAGATTTTCACAGATCCATTACTTTCCCCACCTGAGTTTACTAACTGTTGAAAGCTGCATTTTAAATGAATAATAACAAATATTCTTCGATCCCTAGATTTCAGGAGGCACACATAATTATGTCAAGGAGGCAGGAGATAGCCAGAGTGACTAAACCTGGCCTTACATAATGATAGGTAACTATTCCATAATATTTCCCTCATTTTAGTACATGGAAAGAAATAATTCAATTGAAAACATGTGTGCTGTGTTTTTTTTTGTGGTAAAAGACAATATAACAAAGAGACAAGGCATAACACGTAGTTTGCAATGACCTACAATCACTCATAATAGAATTATGGAAAAGCTAAGATATTGAGTGTTATAAAACATTTGGGCTAGAGGGAGGAAAATTAAGTGATAAAAACATTCGGATTGAAGAAAAAGGAGGGGTAAACCAACACATAAATTAACCCAACTTGTTGTTTTGATGTTTTTTCCCATGTCGTAATGCTCTTTTCACATTATTCTATGTTGACCTTTATGTTCACAGACAGAAAAGAACAGTTATGTAACAAGATTAGGTTGCTTACCTGTAACCGTGTTTCTCCGAGTGTATGGTCTGTGAAATTCACACAAATGGGTTTACTCCCGCGCATGCGTAGAATCTCGGACATACTAGCTAAAAATAAAGATTTACATATGCCCCTCCCACTCCCCGCCCTCCCTCATCCCCCACTGTAGCTACCTAGTCAGTCCTTTACCGCCAGACAGCGGCAGGAAGCTAGGCATGACATCAGAGGGGAGGACGGGTGGGTTTTGTGAATTTCACAGACCATACACTGGAGAAACACGGTTACAGGTAAGCAACCTAATCTTCTCCTTCGTGTGGTCTGTGAAATGCACACAAATGGGTGACTTAACAAGCTTATGTGCCTTGGAGGTGGGTCATGCCACACAGGAAAACAGAACGGCTCTGCCAAAGGATGCATCTCTCTTCGCGAGGACGTCGAGCTTGTAGTTAGCTGCAAACGTTGATGGGGTCATCCATGAAGCAGCTTTGCAGATTTGATCAACAGAAACACCCCGCATAAACGCTTGGGATGTGGAAACAGCCCGTGTAGAATGGGCCTTAACGCCAAGAGGCAATTCTCTATGATCTAACTGATAAGCCAGTCGGATTGCCAGGACTATCCAAGAGGCTAGACGTTGTGAGGACAGGGAAGTCCTAGGAGTCTTCCCTATACTTAAGAAATAACTTGGGGATTTCCTATGGGGAGCTGTCCTATCCAAATAAAAGGACAGAGCCCTCTTAACATCAAG